>SCDY01001390.1:0-32150 GCA_004143825.1 Drosophila micromelanica
TTCTGTAGTCTCTGAAATCGACGCGTTCATACAGACAGACAGACAGACGGACAGACGGACAGACGGACAGACAGACGGACATGGCTTAATCGACTCGGCGGTCGCAGATGCCTCTTTCTGCCCGTTACATACATTTGCACAAAACCATTATACCCTTTTTTACCCATTTTCAATGGGTTCAGGGTATAAAAATAAAATAAAAATGATTTGAATATAGAGCAAATTTTCTATATATATTTAAAAGATTTTGTCATGTTTTTAGCATGTATATATTGATATGCAAAAACTTCATTTAAGTTGGAACACTTGTGTAATAAATTATATACAAAAGATTCCATTTTCCACTTTGAAAAATATATATTAAAATAATCTGACATATATACAAAAAAAATATTAGCTCGAATGCATCATCGAATGATCAAGAATATAGTGATCACAGTGCTGTCTGTTGCCAGGCATGTTGCAAAATTCGAATACCCATTGCAAGGGTATAGAAGTTGATTTTGATCGGGTTGCACGCCACATGCTTGCCACATGTTATTAGAATATTGATAGTCTGTGTTTAGGGCGTGGCACGCAGCTAAGCTGCAACAATGTGGCGGCTTTTATCTTGTCTTGACGTTTATTTTTTAATGTCAACATAACAATTTCTGCTTATCTAATTGCAGCATTTTTATGCAACAAAGAGACTGCAGCAGTGCCACGGCCAGCGTCCAGCCAGGCAGATGAGCAGGTGTTTTGCACTAAGTGCCAGGCATGTCACTGAGACCGACAGACGTCCAGACAGAGACGGACAGACAGACAGATCGGATTGGTGGATGCCGCACGTTTGGCTAAGCCTCAAAACATTGCTCGCGACTTTTATCTTTCACTTGTCCGTGGACGGGCAAGCAGAGTTTGCCTTAATTTGACTAGACTTACGCATTTAGAACCGGAAATGAACCAGGCAACTGTCATTTTGTGCAAATGACACAAAAGACGACAGCCAACGGCGACGTGCGCTGCGCGCTGTGGCCAAAAGCAGTTGCATGCAGCAACATGCACCGCATGAAACCAAACTGCAAATGGTGCTCGCTACAATGAGGATCGGATCGCAACTGCCAACATTGGCATAGATGAATGGCTCTTCGGACTCTTCGGACTCTATGCGAACAACTGCCCAAGGGGCCAACTCGATTCTCCTATTTATACATACAATAATTACATACTTATTTGTAGAGCTGCCTTTGGATTTATTTGCCTTAAAAAGTTTGCCACACATACCTGCAATAGAAAGAAACAATAAAATAATTAGCTAATTTAAGGAACACAGAATATCTTAATTTATATGATTTTTAAAACAAAACCATGTTTACTAAATATATAATATCAAAAAAATTTAAACTTGCATGATTCAATTATAACTTAAGCAACAAAATAAAATATTAAAAATATATTAAAAAAAAAGACAAGCTCAACAAAATGAGGAAAACATTTTTTTAAATAAATCATAAGCCCACTCGAAACTTTTCAAAACTATTTAACTCACTTTTGAGTATTTTAAAGCGATAAAAAGTTGAAAATAATAATAATTTTTATAAAAGAAAGCGCACATAAAGTAATATTTATTGATAGTAAAACTCTTTAGTTTTGTTTATTAATTCGATGTCATAATATACCTTGTATTTTTGTTTAAAAACATTTTTAAACAATAAATAAAATATAAATAAATATTATAAATTTAAATAAATTTGATATTAGTGTATTTTAAGAACTCTAGCACTATTTTTCCTATTATAACCTTAAGCAAGTATTCGTAAATTGAGTATTATTGCATACACCAATTAAAAATACATTTTAATCAAAGCTAGTTGCAAAGTTCGCATGATAAAGAATAATAAATATTGCAAATTGTTTTTTGTTTTAGAAAACAAGCACAATTGAATTTCTAAATGCCTTAATGCTGATAAGATAAGACATAGCACATAATCATAAACAGATGATAAAGTGTGTTCTGCTGCCCATTGATCTTTAACGCCCACAGACCTCATTGAGCCCCCCCCCCCCCCCCCCCCCCCCCCCCCCCCCCCCCCCCCCCCCCCCCCCCCCCCCCCCCCCCCCCCCCCCTGTGTGTTTGTGTGTAGAGGGCTGACATGGCAACGGTGCCAGATGATTATAGCAATGTTGTTGATTATAATGATGATGCGGCCCATTTGGGGTGTGAACTGATGACATCTCACGCTGACCTTCAACCGAGGGGGAACCCCCGGAATGGGCATCGGCGTTTGTCAATGAAACGTGGATCACACACACACACACATACACATTTAAGAACCGGGGAGTCTCAGCAAATTATAAAAAGAAAAGAAACACAACTGAATCTTATCAGCCACAAAAGCAATAAAAATACTCTCAATAATATGGCGCTAAAACTCATATCAAACAAAAGAAAAAAAACAACAGAATAAATACAAAGAGTGTAGAAAATTAGAAAAAGAAAAAATAAACATAAAAAAATTGCCGACGTTGTCGCAACTACCAGACAAAAATAAAACTCAGCGATAACGAAAAGCAAATCAAATAGAAAAAGCTGTCGCATAGAAAACGCAAATATAATAACAATAACTAGAGCCAGAACCCAGATATACAAAAAGAGAAAGCAGAAAATAATCATATCTAGTAAAAAGTCTAGGACTCAAATATACCGTATCTAAATTGTGTTATTCGTTTATGGTTTAAAATACTTGCAATATTTATTTTAATAAATCAAAATAAATAAAAAAAATTTTATCATTAAATTAATAACAAATTCTCAACACCTTAGCTTTTCTATATATTATAAAAATATAATAATTTATATGTATATTAAGTAATAAAAAAAATTTTAAAAATTAAAAATAACCACAAACTTTTTCGTTGACTGTTACATTAATTTTCATCGATATGATACCCTTTTTATAGTAAATCACAACGACAGGGTATAAAAAAAAAACATATATATATATATACATATATATACTAATAAACAAAAATATATAGGCGAAATAAAAAATGCATAAAATGAATAAAAGAAAAACAATAAAAATTGCGCACGTTGAGAGTGAAATAAGCTAAAGGCAACGACAGTAGAAAAATGTATAAAATCATTGGCGCTTGGCCAATTGTCAGCAGCAGCGACAGCAAAGTGGGAAAAAAACAACAATAACAAAAATATAAATAAATATATCAATGTGTATAATATTCATAAATACATTTATTCATACATACAAATAAATACATACATAAGTGCGAGTAAGTATCTGAACTGAAGACAAGAGCAAAGGCACATTTCAAATAGAGCAAATCAAATGAAAGGCCAGACAACAAGAGAATCAAATTCTCACTCGCTCACACTATCGCTATTTTCTTCCACTCTTCAAAAAAAAAAACAAAACAACAACAATATTCGCAAATAGCGGGGGGGTTAAATATGAAAAACCCAACGAAATGTTTTAATTAAAATTGTCTTAATTTATAATTTATGTTGGCGGCATTAATTCGCAGGCAACGTCGCGTCGTTGAGCGACGAGCGCGCCACTAATTCACAGCTGGCCAAAGTATCTAGCAGATACACATTTAAGCACACACACACACGCACAATAAATAAACATCCACAAGTCGCTAGCATTTACGCAGCATTTGTACTTTAGGCTAGACGCATGCATAAAACATATTTCATTCGATTTTTATGAATATTGTGTAAAAAGCAAAATTTACAACAACAACAAAAACACGCGAATAAAAAACATTAGAAATTGGTAGGTAATTTAAACAGCTCTAACATAGCTAGCACATTATAAGGATCGTAAAACAAAAACTGAAAAATATATAATAATGAGTCACAAAATAGTCAAATTTTATATGGGATTTTAATTTAAATTAATGACTCGCAAGAATTTTTCAAAACGCAACTTAAAAATTTATTTTATAAATTCACGGTCTTAATTTTACAGTTATTTTGGAAAATTTATTTTTTAATGTTGTGGCCGACAAATCGAAATCTTTAGATGATAGCTCAAAAGTATATTTCCAAAGTTTCAAGTTTCAAAAAAGGCTAAAACTCGGCTGTATTGTACAAATTTTCACAAGATCAAAAAAATATATAACTCCGTATAAAAATATAACTAACGTATAATTAAAACAAATTTTTTTCAAATGAAGTTTTTAAAGAAAACAATTGTAATTAAGTTTTTCACACTGTTTTGATGGAAAGAGCATTGAACTGATTAAACATAAACAGAAAGTTAAAATTGGATAACCCTCTGTAATCTAATCTTACCCACTTAAGAAAATCCTTAAAATTTCTTTATAAATCGCGTTTAACTGTTACTTAAATGCACAATAAATGGTTTGGAGAACTCAATTTTGTCAACACAAAAGCAAATGTTCAATTTTGCTGAAAACTCTGAAATGAGTTTTGTCACGTGTCCATCTCTAATGACAATGGGAAATGGCTTCGTTGCAAGTTGAAGCTGCTTTTGAAGTTGCCAATGCAGTTGCAGTTGCATTTGCTGCTGAAGCTGAAACAGAAGCTGTAATGGAATGTGCGTCCCCAACGCAAAAGTGCTGCACATAATCTCACAAACGCCCCAATCCTGGGCGCATAAAATAGGATTTGGTGCGCGTCCCTAATGAAAAAGAAGAAGAAATCGCAACAGGAACAGAGAAGAACCAACTGTAGATGAGTACAACGCACCGAGAAAGAACAATTGAGGGCAACGGAGGACGTTTCAAACGATGACGACATGCTGAACCTCCCCCCTCCACGACCATGCACCCCTCGCCACATCTCCAATTGGCAGAGGCGAAACACGCATTGTCATTGAAAGGAACTTGAGCGCAGTACTAGAAAGCTAAAACAACAATGTGTTCTTGCCTCAGCAGCCAGCTAAACAAAGGCCAAAAGAAAGAACGAGAGAGAAAGGTTAGGGCGCTGGAGTGCCGAATATTAAATACCCTTACCGGACAAAGGGCAGATTTCACAACTATTCTGTGCTTCTTACAATTATTTTTAAAGCAGCTCTATTATACAGTAAGTATATTTATAGGTAAAGTAGATGTATATAGTCTAGAATATGAATAAACAATAGACTGGGAAACTTCTAACTGATAAATTCTATTAGGGTATTGTCAAAAAATATAACATAATTCGGATATCTTAAAAACATACAATAAATACAATTTGTATCATTAATTCTGTATAATAATTCTGTATAATATAGTTGACCGATTCCCACCTGTATGTTACACATATCTTAACATAGTTAGAATACCCTTGCAGAGGTTATAAAATGGGGAGCAGAGAGGGACAGCCGGAGGGGCAGCGAGTGAAGGCGGCCAGGGGCAGCGACCGCAGCAGGTTCGGTAAACGAGTTCAGCGACGACGGCGACGTCATCATGTCCTGTCCTGCGTAGAGTCTTTAACCTTTCAAGGATATTCTAGACATTCGCCAAGTCGCATTTATTGAACATTGAGCTAACAACCGACAAAGCCAGCCAAGTTCGTGGCTCTAACACGCAAACCCAAAGTGGGGAAGGGGCTGGCATAAAAATGGAGCATAGAATGGATACGTGGATGGTGTTGAATCCAGGATTGGGATTGGATCGTCCGGACAACGGGCAAAGCTGTGTGCAGATCTCATGTGAGGATAAAATGCGAAAAGGAGTGCGAAAATCTAATAAATTTGCCTTGGTAAACGAGGAAAACGAGAGAGAGAAGGAGAGGAAGAGAACAAGTTGATGAACTTTAAGCTAAGGAGCAGAGGGTCGACATTAGGACAGAGTAAAGGGCAGAGGGGGAAGGGATTTAGCTGCGTTACGCACTGCATTTGACTACCTGAAAGCAGCTCCCCTTTAACAAAAATAACAAAGCAAATGCCCTGAGCTAAGCAGTCTATAAAGAAATGATTTAAATGGCAAAACAACAACGAGGGCTGTTTTGAAAGTAAAAGGCAAGAAAACAACAAACATTTTTAACAACAATTGATGAAATATAAAGTATCTTATCAATAAGTTAGAATAAGTTTAGATAATAAAATGCCACAATAAAACATATCAAGTCCTATCTTTAAGCATATATAATATAACATAAGTAACATAGGTGTATTAAATAAAATTTATGTTTTTTATAATGTTTTTGTAAATCTTAGACTTTTTAAATTAAATTACAAAATGATTATGAACTTACGAAAAACAATATTAAATTACTTTAAAAACGGCCCTCGAAGCTAACGACGCTCGCAACTATATGCAGCACTCGATGTACATGAATATGTATGTGCATATATATGTGTATATATATCTGTTTCACCATATGTAGTATAAATTCAAACAACCCTTCCGATTCCAAGGTGTTGCTTTGTCTTTGTGCTACGCACTTTTTTTTCTTTTTTTACATCCAACTGAAAAGCAACGCAATTTACTTTTGTCTTTTGGGGTTGGCTTTTTGTGGTCCTTTGGTGTGTGTGTATGTGTGTGTTGTGCTCTGAAATGAAGAAGATGCAGAAGATGTTTGCCAAAGGGGTTGTCCTTGTTGTTAGCTCTTCGTATGGGTCTATTCTGGGTTGTCTTAGGTCGTGAGAGGATTTCACGCACTTTTGCCAATATTTGCAGTGCATTGCAATTAAAAAATAAAACCTGCTGCCAGCCATCATACAACATTAGTATGCCTCAAGAAACCGCCACTAAAGGGTTGCAAATGCATTTTAAACAAGGGGAGTTAATTGCCTTTTTTGCCAACGATTAATATTCAACGATAGAGCAACGCAAATTGCCATAGATAAAGGATAAAACATAAGAGATAAAAAACATAAAGTGCCAAAGCTGTAGCAAATTTAAAATTAAAGAAAAGCTCGTTGTATATTACGTATACGTAATGTGTGCATGAGTGTGAAATTGAATGGAATGCAGGGCACTTTCTTGTAGGCCTCCGGTTTTATTTAGCTACGCAACAGTTGCTTTCCTAGTTTGAATTGAGTTCTTCTTCTAGTTTTGGCATTTCACACATAAATTTGATTTATCTGCTGCCTATTTTTAAGCAAAGCCACAAAACGACGGCAAAGACGAAAGCTAATTGTTGCTGACAAGGCAAAAATAAAAATTCAAATTAGAAGGAAAATAAAAGCAAAATTTTAACGGTACTATGCCTTCAAGATATTCACGTCGTATACGAAAAGCCAGATCAGGCATATATTATTTGAAAATGCTCTAGAAAAAATAATAAATTTCAACTTGGGAGCATTTAAATTATCGATATGTGATTGATTATCGATAGTTTTCAGTTGCTAAGAAGGTTATTAAAATATACCGTAAAATTTCGAATATTCAATTTTTATAAGACAGTCCAAAGTCATTTTCAGAATCAAATTTCAGTTTTGTTGAATATTTTTTGTAAAGTAATTAAAATTTGGTAATTGTTTATAAAACATATTGTGCCGATAACCAATGTTATCGAGTTTGCAAAACCCATTGTCGATATTTTTGCAACTATTTCCTGCTCTTAAGAGCCATTTTAATATGTATATTTTGAATAGTTCAGAGTTGTAAAAAATTGTTATTTTTATTTTTGTAAATTTTATCCAATTTTTTTATGCTTATTAAAAATTGTATCCAGCTTTTAAGCAAATATGCTTCGTTTCAGATCAGCAACAAACAAAAATTCCCATAAATTACAAATATTTTGCTTGTTTGAAATGTCGGCATATTTTTTTCAAAAAAATTTTTCTGTTTTATTTTTTTTGCTTTTGTTGTTGTTGGCAGTCAAAATTGTTTGTCGTCTGTTGTCGTCGTCGTCTCCCATAGGCCACGCCCACATATATTTTCTGTCTATGTGCTTTTCATTGCAATTTTTTTTCTACTTTTTAGCAATTTGTTGTTGTTGTTTTTTTTTTCATAATGAACAAAATATTTTAGTGCGGCACAAAATAAATAAGAAAAAAGAAATTTTTCAAACGAATTTGTTGAGAATTTCGCATGAGCTGTTGTCGGTAGGCGGTTGTCCGTTGTCGGTTGTAGGTTGTCGGCTGTTTTGTTGTTGGTTGTTGGCCATATCAAACATCCCGGCAAGAGATTTTGGCAAGGTTGCCTTTTGGCTGAGTCACAGCGATTGAAACGCTGCTCAATGAAATGACAACAATGTGCGCCGTAATTAAGTTGAAAATGCGCGAGTGCGGAAAATGGGAAAAATGGAAAATTGTTGCTGCCATTGCTGCTGCCGCTCAGTGGGTCAAATGCGTTTGGTTTCAACCTTAGCTTGTTTGTTGGCTAAAAACCACTTAAAATATTTAGCCAAAAAACGTTGTGCAAAAAATTGCCGGTCTCAAATGCTTGAAAAGAAAAAAAACACACACACAAACAAAAAAAAATAAAATTGCATAACTCGAGACGCCGCCGTCGCCATTTGCCGCAGACATGAGACGCACATCAAACAGCTGCAACAGCAGCAGCAACCGTTGGCAAGTGGGCAGCAGTGTGTTGCGGGAGGTGTGCGGGAGAGAGGGGTGAGTGGGCTGGCAGTGGTTTGGCAGACATTTCCATGCTGCCTTTTTAAGGTCATGGCGCAAAACCAACTGCAATTGGCATAATTGAGGCGCAACTGCGGCGGCCTGGGCGTGCCAGCTGCAACTGCAACGGCAGCAACAGCAATTGGCAATGCCAACAAGTTGGTGCCACATCAGTTGCAATTGCAGTGCATTTGCCGCAATCCGAGCGAAAGTTAAAGCAGTCAAAAATATGTTGCATGCAACATTCCTTGCAACTGTCAATAATAATTAAGTAGTAAGCATATTTTTAACCGGAATTCGTTTGTTAACTGCAACAACTCAACTCAACTAATTTGGGTAAAATTAACATTTCTGAGTAAATATCGCTTATGGTGAGCAATATCGCTTTTCTATCGTTTTCTTATCACCCAAGCGAAATATATTTTATAATACTAAAGAGTGGTAAAGCTGCATTTTAATGCATAACAAGGCATTGCAATTTTTTTATAAGCTGTTTCAGTTGCAAGTTCGCGATATGAATTTTATATGATATGCAATTTATTTTTTTTGATATATCTATAAAAAATTCAAAATTAACTTTAGAAAGCATTCAAAGCTTTTTATTAAAATGGTTGTTTGAATTTTAACAGCTGCAAATTTGCGCAATATAATTTTTGATTTTGCGATCTATATTGATCGATTCTTATATATAAATCGGCACAAACAGTCAGTTTTTTTTATCAACCTATTTTCTAATGCGATGTACAATACCGTTGTGCATATCGTATTTATTTCACTGCTCAAAAAGTAGACCACTTATTTGTTTAGCAATGGCCCACAAAAAAGTTTGGCTAACATTTGCGTCGCCTGTTGTTGTTGTTGTCGGCAACTGAAAACTGCAATTGGCGATTGATAACCGGTTTTGTGCGCTCCCAGCCAAACAAAACAAAAACACAAAAATACTAAAAGAGTAAAAACTGGACAATGTCTGCTGACCGACTATGTTTGCTAATCAAGTTCAAAACTGCAATTTGATTAGTGCAACGTTGATGATGTTGATGTATGTATGATGCTGATGTTGTTGGTGATGCCGATGGTGATGATGATGATCAAGTTGATTATATTGCTGTTAATGGCTGGCAACGACAACAACAGTTGTTGCATTTGCTTGTTGGCCGTTTACATAAACCGAGGGCTCATAGCCAGGCAATTAGTTGGCCCAGACACATGACCAACAACAACAACATGAACAACAACCACTTTGAGTGTTGCCTGTCACGTGTAAAGAGTCAATACAACTGCAGGCTGTGTGGGGTTAGAAGGGGGCGGCGGCTATCTATGTGGGGGCAATAAAGAGGTCGCTCGCTTGGCTCTGCTGTGTCGATATTTCCGTCAACAACAGAGCGAGACAGAGAATGAGGGGGAGAGAGGGAGAAAGACAGCTGAGAGCCAGTCAAACATTTCATTAATTGCAAAAACAAAGCACAGCAGCAAAGAAATGTTAAAAGCACGTTAAGTTATAATTACACACATCTCCACCAACCCCACACCCCGTTCTCGCCACCCCCTCGACCCCGTTCGGTGTCGTCTTCGAAGCCTTGCCAGCTTCTAATATTTCATTAGCCGAGTCGCGACTCTCGAGTCGCGTGCCCCGTGCCCGACTTGACGCCCAGCCGCGTCGTCAACGTCAGCGTCATCGCAGGGGCCCGCCTCGGGGGCGGCTTGAAAGGGGGTGGCCTGAAAGGGGGCTAGCGTGCGCATTGGGAGGCAGACACTTTGAGGTTATGTGCGCAATTTGCGTGCGCCAATTAAAAACAGTAAAGGTAAAAAAACAACACAAGCGAGAATGTTGAAATCGGATGTAACCGACTGCCCCGTACGCGTTCACATTAATATAATATATATAATAATAATACAAAAAAATAAAATAACAAAAAATTCTAAATCTATATAACTTTTAAATTTTCGTTTTAAAAGTATCGCTGCTTGAATATTTGAAACGAATATATTCCAAATTTTAAGTAAAAATACACAAACCCAATATACTCTTTTTAAAAATATCAAATGTTAGGCTAGTGCTACGAGGGTGGAAGCGAATTTGAGCGGTGATTTGGGGTTTTCGGGGGCTTGGGGCTGTCAACAATTTTCGCGGCCGCAATGCGCGCTTTTTATAGCTCAATGCCTGCCACAACAGCAGCGAGTGTAGGTAAGGCGAAACCAGCTGGTTAAGGGTGAGAAGAAACTCAAATGCCCTACATGAAGTGAAATCGAAATATAGAAGTCATAGTTCAAATAAGAAGATAATTATAAATAATCAATATTTTATTTAAATTTTTAAATTTCCAAAAACAAAAATAAGAATAAGAACAGAAAACAGCTATATAAATATGAGTTTAAATAAATATATGGATATGTATATGAACAAAAATATGAAGATGAAATTTAACATGATTTAAGTAAGTATACACATAAGTATTCAAATTAGTATGAATCTGAAATGTAAAAAAAAATCAATTTATAAAATATGATTATAAAATGCAAACGAATATGAGTATGAATGGATATGCTAGTGAATAAGAAATAAATTTAGAAACAACATTCAAAGCTACATAGATTAAAATAGATGCAATATTCATCGCCTCGATGTAGACTGAGCCAATATACTAGCAGGATCATAATACCCGCTCTGTGCGCTTGGCTAACTAGCTAATGCAAATTCTTGTTAGTGCATTGGCAGCGTCATTGCCGTTGTCTTGGGACGGGGGGCGGGGAGGGGAATTACATTTTGTGGCACCATCCACGGCGTCATCAACAGAAGCAACAACAAAAGCTGGCAGGGCACAAATGCAAATAATGTGTGTGTGTGTGTACAGATAGGTAGGTGTGTGTGTGTGCCAACAATATCATTTACAACATCAAATACCGGCTGGTTGCGGGTGCTGTTGTTGTTGCATTTGCTGCCATGTCGCGCCAAATTTACAATTGACGTCGTTGTCGCCGTTTTCGTTGTTGTTGCTCTTGTTGTTTGCAGTGTTGTTTTGTCATGGCGCGCTCAAAGCCAGACTCTCGGCTCAATGTTCGCTCATGCGCAGTAACAGCCGGCAGCAACATCAACAGCAACAGCAACAACAGCAACAACAACAACAAGCGCATTTGACGTGCAAAACGTCTAGAATTTCTCTTGGCCCGATGCTCAACACGGGTAGCCGTTGAAATTTGAAACACCCACCCAAATGCAACAACAACAACAGCAACACGCAAATGTTGCATCTACATAGAATACAAAAAAACAAAAAAGACACAATAGCAACAAGGCAACTTGAAATTGTTGTCGCGTGTGAAAAAAGTGCAGATAAAAACAGTAGAAGCAAACTATCTAGATAAACTCAACAGATTTATGCACTTTGACAGGCAACGCGGCCATCATTATCAAAATGCCCCATAAAAGCAAGTGTCAAATCTCAAATTACAGCAGCTGTCAATCAATTATTTGTTGACAAGTGCACACTAAAGTTAGCATGTTGCAGCAAAGACAGTAACCGAGCCTTAATGCAAACCGAGACCACACGGCAACCGGTTCGGTTTTAGCCAGTTAATGTCTGCTCGCAACACTAGAAGCAAAATTTAGCAGATATACATGTACACATATAGATTTTCGCCACACTAGCTGTCAAAAGTTGATCAAAATGTTGACATTTTGCGCAAAATTGTGACCGCAAGCAATTAAAACTTTGCATTGCTTTTCAAATGTTCTTAGTTTGTTAAAGGGCTTAAAACAAACTTAGATTAACCATTTAATAAAACTCTTAGTATAGTTAATAATTCTAAAAAAGTATTGCAGTCAATTCTCAAACTCAAATTTGAATTGGGTTACAAAAAATTTGTTTACTTTAAATTCGCTTTCTTATCAACTGAAGTAAAATTGATTTAAAACAAAATTATTTTAACTTTGCATCATTCTTTTAAGCCAAAATAAGTAAAGGAAACATTTATTAGCCAATAACAAATAATCCATATATATACACTTTTTTTTATTTTAAATGCATAAAAAAAGGCCAAATACAAATTTATTAAAATTACGATGAAAATAAAATATTATAAAAATAGAATATTTTAAATATTGTATATATTTAATGTAACAAATATATATAAATGTAAATATAAATAATTTATTTCAAAAAGCCAACCCTAGAATATTATAATTATTTTGAAGTTGTAAAAATATTGCACATGAAATAATTAATTTTAATCCTAAAAGGTCAGAAATACCACACAAATAAACAGACATTTAATTGAAAAAGAAAAAAACAGTCACGATAAAAGATTGCAAACAGTTTTTTTGTTATTACTGATGCTTTTTATCGCCCTAGAAAAGTAATTTCTAAAATGGTATTTTGCGAAAAGAAAGGCAAAAAAACTGTCTAAATTAATGCCAAGCAATATATATATGTATATAAATAATTTAATAAGCAATTACCAGCAATGATACGAAACTACAATATATTATTATGGCAGTAGAGATTTTTTTACTCAATAAACCTCAATTGGCTGGCAATTAGCGATGATTGTTAAAGATCTCAAGCTGTGCGCTCTATAAGAGGCTGATGTAGTCGGTAAATTGAAGGGAGCTCGGGGAAGTCAGGAGTCAGATATACAGCGCAAATTTCCGCCTAGACGTTGGCGACCGTTAAGCAAATAGGAAGGAAACCAAACATGCTCCAAAAGCAGACAGAACCAGAGCCAGAACCAGAACCAAAAGCCAAGAGACCAACAACATAGACGGCGAACCAGTGAAGCAAGTCGCCAGCGTCACAGACCGTCACCTGTGTGCCAGGTGTAAACTGTCAGATGTTTGAAGGAGATGCGTGAGGGGGGGTGCTGTTGCAGCAACGTCTGACGGAAACGTTTGGCCAGCGCGAACATGGGAAATGACACTAGGAAATCGCTTGTAAACAACTCGCTCAGTAAGTGTGTGTCACTGTGTGTATGTGTGTGTGTGTGTGTGTATCTGTGTGTTGGAATGGCTAACATCATCATCATCATCATAATCATTTCATAGCGCTATCATCATGAAATGTTGCCCAGTTATGAGATTTGTGATAGCATCGCCGCATGCAAATTCTGTCACGTCTGCCGCGAAAGACGACGCTTAGACGTGGTGCTAAAGAATCGGCTGCTGCTGCCCCGGCCAGATAATGGATATAGCGATAAACGGTTATAAAGTGGCCAGCTGATAAGAATTATTATTGCCAAACCACCGCTGATAAGCGCAGCGAGAGCTGTTTAGAGAGCAACTACAGACGTGGCGCTGATAAGCAAAAAAACTGCGCAAGACAAACTCACGAGTGTAGGTGTAAATATATATTTTCTATACACATACACACACATGCATTTAAAAAGATGACTCTATCAGTAAGAAAATTCAAGCATTTTGTACACAATTCAAGTACAAGTTCACAAAAAGTAACTATTTTAGTCTGTCTTTAAAAAAGACTTTAAGTACAGGTATCATTAATCGTTTTACTTTTAATTTGAATATATGAAGAGCTATGTACTTAAAACTAGTATAAACTCCAAATATCATAAACTGAGTTGAAACTTTTGTGTTAATCCCGTACTTATTTAAAGGCTTTAGCAAATTTTTGTATATTTTTTTTAAACTTTTTTTCTATTATGCAAAATTGATATAGTATGTATTTTATACGTAATTCAAGAATTTTTTATACTTTAATTCAATCTAATTTATAACTTTCTTAAGTTACGTAAAAAATATTACTTTTTATAGGAACTTTTTTAAATATTTGTTTTCAATACTTAATACGCTTACAGATGGTAAATATTTAAGTCAAGTCATCTTACGAATATTCATAAACACAATTTTTTTTGAAATTTTGAATACAAAACGTTATAAATTCTATTTAGTTCCTACTAAAAGTTATATGAGCTATGAATATTATTTGTTATCAGCTTCAATTCAATTGTGAATTATGCACACAAAGAAAAAACAAACACACAAATATATACACACACACTGATACTGATACTTAATCTATGTATACTACATGCATATAAGTTAGATGCTAAATTTGTAACACATTTTAAGACGCAACTAATACAAAAACAACAAAATGAAAAAAACGAGGTCATTGCCTATTAACAAAATGAGTGAAAAAAAATTTAATATATATTAAATATATCAAAACGCCAAAGTACAGTATCGGCCACTTAAACGAATACGCAATGCACTATAACAATATATTAGAGGTAAACTCCCAAGATAACTAACAATAATACAAATTAAGTTAGTACAACATGTCGGCTACTAGATATAATATGTGTTAATATATGTTGATATAATATATGCTTAGATTTTTAATAAAATCCTCATCTAGCGTTCAAAATTTTTATTATAAACCAATATTTATTTATTGGATTGCCAATGTCTTGGATTTGAGATTGTACCACAAGTCGGCTACTTAATATTAAAATATATTTTTTATGAATTTTATTACTAAATGAAATTCAGGTTTCTTCCCTCTCTAAGAAACTTGTCAAAATTATATAAAAGTTAGCCTTATATACTCAAGTTTCCAATCTAAAAAAATATATATTACATATATACACATCTGAAGAGTCTAACGATACCAATAAAAATTACAACAATATTGGAATGGTTGACAAAATATTTACATTGTAATTTTCACCTCGAAGCAACAACAAAAAAGTCAAAAAAAAGTTGCGAACACGTTTCGGTTATTTAAATATTTTCACAAATTTGTGTATATGCGAAAAAAAACAAACACGAATTTCTCAAATCAATTGAAAAACGATACGCAACAACAACAACACAAGGGGAATGCCAATATCATTAGCAGCAAAAAGAAAACAAAAAAAGTCGAACGTTCAAATTTAATCGTTGGGCTTAATTAAAATAAACATGAGAATGATTTTTAAACATTTGCTAAGTGAACAGAGGAGAAATATTGGGGCAGGGGCGAAACTTTAAGACGGTGTCGGTGTCTGGGTCTGGGTCTGGGTCTAGTCTGCCTAGAGGCCACTAACAACAAAAACAACAATTACAACAACTATAGCAGGAGGCAAACTACTTAGATTTAAGATCAGCGATAAACGACGCATAAAAACGTTTGCCGGGACAGAGCAGCAGACCCGAGGCTCCGGCTAGGCACACACCTGTCCCAGCAACAACAACAACTACAACAATGTAAGTAAAAAGCTAGCAAGCACAAGTACTCAGTACTGGGTACTCAGTACTTGAGCTTGAAATCAGCTAGCCCAAGCCCAGAACTGGCCGCACCTAAGAGACTTTGCCTCTGGTTCCGTCTGTCCGAGTTGTTAGTATTCTAATAACAATAATAAAAACCAGTAATAGTGCTCCCATGGGTAGTGCCTGACTAGGAGATACCCTGTACTATCATAAATGTAAGCTCAAATATCGACTATTGGAAATTTATATTAATCAGTTATTGTAAAATGTAAAAAATTGTCGATAATTTTAAGTAAAGTTATCTTAACTAAATCAATACGCAATAAACCATTCCATTTTTGGTAAAAAACCGTAATGCTCGAAATCGATTTTTATCGATTTTCGAAAAACGCATCTGATAATTAGACATTCCAAGTTTGATATGTTAAGGTCTTGTAATCTCCAACAAATGCTCAAGAAACCAATTCTGGTAATTAATATTTATCGATTTATAGGAAATAAAATATGATATTGTTCTGCGTATATAAACTTAAAGTCTCTATCCACATACATACATCCACATAGATGTATAAAATTGTATATAGTTATATAAACTAATTTAAATTATAAACATTCGTACAAAACCATTATACTCCTCCTTACTCGTTTCCCATTGTTACTGGGTAAAAAAACAAGCAAGAAGCGAACATCACATGACATGATGACGATGATGATGATGCAAGGAGGTCTCGAGACTTGCCAGCGGCCTTTTACTAGATCAGCCAGTGAGCGAGGGCGAGCATAAGATGAGCAAAAATAATGAAAACAGAAAAACCCGCTCTCTCTCTTTTTTTCTCTCCCCTTTCTTCTCTCTCTCCCTCTCTCTCTGGCTTATCGCTCTTATCACATCACCAACTGTCAGCTCCGGCAACAATAAGCTCGACGAAGCAAATCCCTGAGGTTAATAATCATATGCATACAAAACATGAATATATAAAACATATATAAATGGTACAATAGCCTTTGGGCTAAGAGCTATGAGCTGGGCGTGAGATAAGCCTGATGAAAAGCACCTGCTAAGGCTTTCAAATTATTTGATTTAAAATTGGGTGCCTCAAGTAAAGCAAATTAAGATTCTCATATAATTTTTGCATGTTTTATTTTACTGTAAAATATTAACATAGTATTTTCTGATATATATTTTTTAAGTTTTCAATCCCTTTCTTTTATTGTACCTTCATCTTTTAAGAACATCTTATTATATAAAATCTTTATTAAGATATATACATAAATAGTTCACTTGAATTGTTTAAAAAATTTTTTGTACAAAATTAATTGTTTTATTTTTAAGTGCAAATCGCATCTGCCTGACAAACTAATTAGCTGATGACATAGCTGATCACTAATTAAATTAAATGTCAAATTAATTATTAATAAGAAGAAGAAAAAAAAAGAGATAGGTAGCACGTGTTTGCCTGATGACCGACTTGTTTACCCGAAGTCGACGTAACAGGAGCTTTGTAAACTTCCGATTAGAGCTATTTTGTGATCTTATCAGGCGCTCTTCATGAATTGTTCGATTAGGCATAGCCATGATAAAATACGAGTTTTTTATTGTGCTCTTTTTACCTTTAGTATTATAATTATTGTTATTTGTTTTTTTTTTTTTTTTGCAACTTAAAACGTGGTCAGCGAAACTTTTCGCTGAGTTATCAGCCTGCACAGGCAGATAAGATAAACGAATGTCCGAATGCGGATTACAACAACGCGAAGGTTTTGGACGTGATATGGGCTGAATTTTTGATTTGTAATTTAATGCATACAACCAGAAAAACACGATGACAACGGACAACAAAAAGCAAGCAATAACAACTAAAACTAAAGCGACGCCTCTTAAACAAAAAATTTAGTATATATGCATATATAATATGGCTAAAGTATACGCAAAGATTATTGTATGTAAATTTGATACTTTTATAAGCGATAAGAAATACAAAAGCCAACGCAGAACCAGTTCAAAACGCTTTTATTTTATGTCTTTTTATTTTCGTTTCGTTTCGAAAACAGAAACATAAAAAGCACAGTCCCCAAAAAATATTTGCGACTCCGAGATTCTGATTGGAAGTCACAAAGTGCAAAACACTTTTGGGTTATGTAAGCAGCCAACAGAGCGAGATAGATATAATGAAGAGGCAGCGAAAGTCAACAGGCGACTGGCGAGGGCTGCCAACTTGATTAGTCACACATAGGCGCCGACACAGACAAAAAACAAAAAAAAATAAATAAACTGAAGCTTCGCCAACAACTCTTCGAAGGGCACAACAACAACAATAGTTATAGTAAAAGAAAACGCAAAAGGTCTGCCGACTGCTCAGTCAAAGTCTGCGCCTCGTGACAACGTCAGGCAGGCGTCGCGTCGTTATAGTTTTTGCTGTTGTTGTTGTTGTTGTTGTTGCTGCTGCTGTCGTCGTCTATCACGTTCATTGGCATTTCAAAGCAAGTTTGTTTGCATGCTGCGCCCGTTTGGGGGCGCTCTGTGGCTTCCCCCTCTCTCGTAAGCTCGCTGTCTGCTAAATACAACGAATTCTGCCACTGCCGCTGTCGCTGTCGCTGCTTCTGCTTATTATTGTTTTATACATACACACACACAAATAATGTTTGTGTGTTCCTTTTTTGCGCAACAAACGCCGCTGGCAGTTGGTTTTGCTTTTTGCGACTGCGCAGCGGCAGCAGCCCAATTGTGTGTGAGAGCACGAGAGCGAGAGGGAAGGAGAGAGCATGTGATCAAAGTATAAAAACAACAAGCAACAGACAGCAGACAGACGCAAACCGGTTACGATTTATTTTTGCCCTTGCTCCCCGTTAAGCCCACCTATCCCTATATACGTTCATGCCTCCCCTGAACCCCCGTTAGCCCTTTTTGCTCATCGTTACATATTTGCTGAATATTTAACATTGAAGCTGGTGCGATGTTTGCAGCAAAATCGAAAGGCGGCTGCTGCTGCCGCAGGCGCAGTCAACGGCACGCAGCGCAGCACAATGACAGGCAAAAAGCACAACAAGAGCAATGTTAAAATTTATCGATAGGTTTCAGATACGCTTGCAGAGGGAGTGTATGCTAATTTTGTCACGAAATGTGTAACGCATAAAAATACGTACTTGATATATGTATATATTCTTGATCAGTATCAGCATTGCATTCGATTTCTATACACAGTAATCTCTCAGTTTTCAAGCTGTTGTTTTGTAAATACTATAAAAATAAATTCTTATTGCGCACATGCTTCATATGTCTGCAAGGGTATTTAAAATTCGGTGAAAGATCAATTTTCCTACTAGTTTTCTGGTTTGTCAAACATTGGCTTCTATTAAAAAAAAAAAGCACTGTGTTGTAATTGGCTAATGAGAGTAAATGGTATGTGGTTCTCTCTCTCCACTCTCTCGATATTTTGATCGATTTAGGTATTGAATGTGGATCAGATATTGACAACTGAATTGTCGCAGTACTATAAATACGCAAAGTTCGTCATTGTTCTTGTTGTTTGCCAGCAAACAGACGTCAGCAGAGACAAGTTGTCGTCGTTGGCGGCTGCTGGCAGCGAGTGTCGCCTCGGCCACGGCCACCGCAGACGCGCTGGCTGCGCGCAATGCGCACGCAACAGAAACTCTGAGTGCATAAAAAGCACCGCGTCGAAAAAACGCTTTGGGCCAAACCAAAAAAAAACCTCTGGTATTTATTGTAATCTAAAAAAATAACGAAAAAACGAGTGCGCTGCTTAAGCATAAAATTAAGTAGTTTAAATAAATAAACACAAAAAAATCGAACGTGGCCGGATCAACAGCACAGAGAGATACCAAATTGCACTGGCATTTAAATAAAATAATAAAATTGGAAGAAAAAAAATTAAAACAAAATAATATTTGCATAATTTTAAATGCTGCGCATTTTTTATCAGTGCGCTCTGTCGCTCTTTTAGCGCAGATGTCCGCAAATATTATTGCTATCTCTGTCGGCGCTTGACTTGCCTTTTGTATTTTTATGAGCTTTTAACGGGCGCGCAAGATACGAAATGTCGTTAAAGAAGATCGAATTGAATGCGAATACGAAATGTGAATGAGAATACAACAACAACAACGACGACGACGACAGCAACAACAGCAGCGGAAACCAAATATGGCGCCGCCTCAGTCGCCGCTAGTGGGCGCTGCAGTAGCCAAAGGTGTGAAGCAAAGCGACGCGACAGCGCTGTTAATTTCTAATCGGAAGAGTTAGAATGCGCCGTCAAAGACATAATTAGGGGAACAGCGGGATGCCAACCTGATTTTGAAACGCAGCAAGAGCTTAACGGAATCACCCAAAATGCGAAATAACAAATATTTTTCAAATATTCATGTATACGTATGCTTTAAACGTATCGCAGTTAAGTTAAAATTTAACTGTACTTAAACAAATATTTTAAAGATCCAAAAAAAATATGACGCAAACGCAAAATTAGCAACAAACTTCTAATAAAATGAACAAAGACATTTTTTATGAAAGTGACAGCAAAAAAACCTTAGCTGTTTTTTCAGCTTTAAAATGAATTGAGAAAAAATTTAATGCAATATTCCTTCTTGAATCAAAATCACAACAAATTGGCAATTTTTTATACAACAAAATTTATGTTTTAAAACGCTGATTTTTGTACGTTGTGGGGTAATCAATTAAGAATTTAGGATAGTTAATCTTAAAGTAAGCTTTTGTTGTATTTTTTTATTTCAAAATTCATGTTTTAAGCAGGCAACCAGCATTTAAAATTTTTAACGTGTATTGCCAATAAACCGGACTGAACGACTGAACAAATATAATTCAAATATTCCCACAACCACAAATTGCCTTTAAACATAGTTTAAGTTAATACATTCCTGCCAAATATCTAGACTCAAAGAAAATAAACAACAATCTTAAACTTTGATTTTTGCAAAATTGGAACTAAAAGTTCGGTTTTTTCACATTTATCGAACCTGTTAGAAAGAAGAACTTTGAACTTTGTATCCGCTCACTTACCTTTCGTTTCTTGTGATCCAGTTCGCACTGCGCCTTTTGCATTTCCTTCAGTTCGACCTCCTTGAGCTGGTCCAAAATGCGTTGATATTTCTCGCGATTCTCCACGTCGAGCGCCACATGAAGATAGTCGTGCCAGTTGCGCGAATCAAAGCCCCAGTGGCAGGTTCGGTTCTCGAACTTGCGATGCACATGCCCGACGAACTTCTGCGGCGAGAACCAGCCGTCGCACTCCAAGCACTGTATGCAGGTGGGCTTCTGGTACGAGTACATGTCCGGCGTACAGATGCCCTCGCATTTGCCAAAGCACTTGTGGTACACCTGAAAGCTGAGCGCCCCCTTCGCCAGACTCTCCACGGGCACATAGCTGTTCCGGTCGGAGCGATGGAGCAGTGCGGCGCACAAGCGTTCCGCATCGGTGCGTGTGATCAGGCCGCTCGCCTTGACGTCCGATGGCAATATTTTGGCGGCCTTGAACTCCACCAGCTGATCGGGCGTACACTGCGAGCAATAGATGCCCAGATCATCGAATATCCGATTGATCTGATCGAGCGTAAAATCGTTCAGCACATTGTTGAGGAACTGCGGCAGACACAGACGCATCTCGCCGCCCAGCGAGAAGCAGCCGATGGTCTTGCCCTCCAGCCGTGTCTCGTACAGATCCCCGCAGCCGGAGTCGGGCTGCGACAGTATCGGCTGTGACAGTTCCGGCGGCAGCGGCAGCGGCGCCGCATAGATCTGGGCACGTTCCGCGACGGAACCAGCTGCCAGGCTCGGTTCATGCTGTGCGTGCAGTTCGTGTGGTTCCGGTGAGCTGAGTATTTCCTTTTTGATGAGCGCCACGGCGGGGCCCTGCAAGCTTTTGGTGGCGCTTGTTTGGTACTTTTTTAGCACGCTGCTGATCATGGGCGTTACGTATTCGGTCATTGTATCGATAATTATCGATAGCACAAGCGATTGTCTTTTTGTTTTGTTATGTTCCCTTTTTTTATGAGAGCTGTCTCAACTAAAAACACTTTTATATTATTGTTTGCTCAATATTGCAAATTTTTATTTTGTTATATATTTATTAATTGCTTATTAATACATTTTAACAATTTGGCACTTTGATGTATTTCTTTTTTCTTCTTGCATATTTCAGCTTTCATTCTGCATTTGCCGACGGCGCTGCGTTGCGCGCTCTTTGCCAAGCGTGAGAGCTTTTTTGTATGTGTGTGTGTTGTGTGTGTGTTTTGATGGCGCGCGTGTTGCGCTCTGCCAGCGTCGACGCTGACGCTGACGTTGACGTTGATGCTGCTGCACAATATTTAAATTTGTCTTTTCTTTTCTAAATTTAAAACTTTGTGCGCACTTTGACTTGGCTGCGGCGCCGACTGCTCTTGCTGTTGTTGTTGTTATTGTTGTTGATGTTGCTCTGCTTGCATTTATTAAATTTTGCCATAAATTAATTTCCACTTTTGACCGGCAGGGGCGCAACCTAAATTCAGCATTTGAATTTTTCGCATACGTATTCTTTCTTCACTTTTATTATCCGCACGAAGACGACGCGACAAACAAACGACGGATACCGTTGGAGGCGCTGACAGAGACGCTGGCGGAGACGCAAACGAAGGCCGGCAGACGCAGCGACACCGGCCGCACACATATACACGCACACAGACACTCACGCACGCATGCACGCACACACAGACAGCAGCGACAGCGACGCCGCCGCCGCCTGACAATTATTGCGGCCCGTTTGCCGCCTTGTTTGTGCACTATTTATAAATAATATATTATTATTATATTTTTATTTTATTTTTTCATAAATGACTCTCTTCTTCACTTTCAATTTGCTTGTTGTGCTTGCAAATAACTTTGCATACTTAACGAATTTGCTTTTTGTCGTTATTGAATATTTATTTAGAATTTTGCTCTTTGCTCCTCTTCGCACACACTCACGAAAAAGCCTGCACTCAAAATACACGGCGTTTGCGTTTTGTTTCTTAATTTGCCTGTTGTTGTTGTTGCTGCTGCTGCTGTTGTTGTTGCTTTTGTTGTGCTTCTGTTTGGTGCCGAACTTGCCGTTACGCGTTCGCACGTGCGAGCTTTCTGACGACCGCCACAAAACTGTTTCAAAAACGTCCAAGCGAAGCGGCAATTGGAAAGAGAATGAAACGTATCTTTTCTCTTTTTTCAACTTGCAGATACAAAAGACGTACGGTCTCTCTGGCAACAGCAGCAGCAACCACCATTTTTTCTCTGCAGCAATTGCTCTCTCGCTGGCTCTCTTTCTGTGCTTTTGGCGGCACGAGAATTTTGAGAGCAAGAGATAAGTGAGCGAAACATTGCCAAAAACTCGTTTCAGCTCTTTTTAGAGCAATTTAACGAGATCAGCGCTTAAATATAAAAGAAATACTGCGTTTTATTCAAATGATTAATTAAAGAAAAAATGCATGCATTTTTATATGAAATATAGTCATGTTTTGATTATTGAATCAACACAATAACTTTATATATAAAATCAATTATAATTGAATTTAGGTTGGCACAACTTTAAGTGCAGCCCTCGTTGCGTTGCAATTTAGAATGTTGCCACATGCTGCACATGTTTGAATGTTGAAGCAACATGTGCCTAGAAACTTAAACGCAGTGCAGCTTTCGACAGACCGATATCAATATATCGATTATCGCTCACGTACTTGAAGTTGGTAGCTGTCGACATATCAAGCTGCCAACTTGCTGAAAACGCAATTGTCATATAGAGCCGTGCTCTTCACACGGTATTTTGCAACTCTTTGCACAGCACTCAGCTGTTTGTTGTTTTTAGCTGTTGGTTGGATTTTGGGTAAAATTTCGTTTTAATCATCAAATGTGTTTCAAAAACGCACAAGTGTTCAAAAAATGTTGTTATAATTGCGCTCTTTGTTAATTTGCAGAACGAGAAATAGCCAGAAAATGCCGGAGCCGCGCAGTCCCATGGCCAGCTTCGTACAGTCCGTGCAGAATGCAATTGATGGACCCGTAACCTGGTTTCGCGGTAAGTGCTGCAGCCGAGCTATATCCAAACTGCATTTTAAATGTGTTGTACGCAGCGTGCCGCAGCAATTGCGGCCAGCTGTCGTACGACACAAGAGAATTAAACGCAGTTTGGGAATTACATAATGACATAACCTCAAATCTGATGCGGCTTTGTTTTTGTTTACAATGCACACAGAGACAATCGTGGAGCCAAATCAACAGAAATCGAACTGGTATCATCAGCGCTTCCGTCGTGTGCCGACCATCGATCAATGCTATACGGACGATGCCGTCTGCCGGTTCGAGGCCGATCAACAATTCCGCCGGGATCGCATGGTAGACAACGAGATCCTGAACATATTGCGACAACGCTTCGAGGATTGCACACTGTACGAGGCGCCCGATCACCTGGTCAAGTGCAAGCCACTGCTCGAGCAGTACGAAAAGGCCACCGAGAACTGGTTCATCAAGTGTATGTGAAAACACATTCCCATCCACATTCTTAATTGGAAATCAAACTGATCGTTTTTATGCATCTTTCAGATGGCGACTTGGGCGGCTATGCCAATGCGAAGACAGCGTTTATGAAGCAGAAGCACCGCTTGATCTGGGAGCGTCGTCACGGTCCCGTTGGCAGCGGCATGAAGGATGAGGAACCGGTTGCTGCACATTAAATTGCTATTTCAATTAACAACAAAAATTACCATCAAATGTTCGAAGTCTGTGGAATGGATTTACATAATATACACAAACTGTAGAGAATTAACGACGATTTTAAAGATACAACTAAGTTTGAAGAGTTTATAGATGTATTAGTGGTTGTAGAAAAAAAAGTACATATTGTGTAGAAAGAGTTTATATAAAAGGTTATTAGCCAGATAAAATCACAGAACAACAAACTGTAGAAAAATTACAGGCAATTGTGATGAATTTTATAGCAGGTTTTTAAGTTAAGTCAGTTAGTGACTATTTGGCTATTACATTATAAAATATTAAATACTTTGTAGATCAAAAAACTTTATAAGATAGCTGCTCTTGGTTTTACAAATGCTCCTTAAATATAGGCATCATATTATATAAACATTATGAGCACTATATAATATAGTTTCCTAGTAGCATAAACTTATATTTAGATGTGATACAATTTTTTGTTTGTCTGAAATGTTTTAGCCAAACTAGTTTGCTTATTGATTATGGGATCAGTATATTAAAAATTGTATTTTCTGATTGAAAGAAAATACTTTTAGCCACAAGTTCGCAGGTCATTTAATTAATTTTTTTAAATTTCTGCGGCAGTGTTGATTGCAAAAAAGTTTACGTCTAAGTTAAGATATTTAGTATGCGACAAGGGTTTGGACTTTGAAACACCGCGCGGGGGCAGCTTCAAAGTGGAAAGCCTTGTCGGGTCAGTCGTTAGATAAATATGTTGTCTAGCTTATCGATACGAGCGGCTTGTTCATGAGACTCTTCTTGAGCTTGGCTAGGGCGCTGCTGGTGCTGCCCTCCGCAGTCTTTCTCTCCTTGTTCTTGGGTCCCAGCGGTATGAGGCTGGTGTCGATCAGACGCCGCCGGAAGTTCTTGTAGAATTGCAGCACCTGCGGATTGGCCCACACCTGCTTGGCATCAAAGTCCAGTATGCGGATCGATTGCAGCGATTTGGCGCGCGATAACGCGACATAAGCCTGGCCAGCTTCGAACACCTTCGACAGCGACATCTCAACGCAGTCGAGGGTTAGGCCCTGGCTCTTGTGAATGGAGAACGCCCAGGCCAGCTTGAGGGGCACCTGGCGGCGTGTCAGGACACCGCCCGTCGCCGTCTTGATGATCCACTTCTCGTGCCGGCAGACGTACTCCTGATTGTTCTTGAAGCGCACCACCGGCAGACCCTTCTCAATGCGCACGACGACGCCGCGAGCACCGTTGACCAGGCCATTGGCTATGTTGATGTTCTTGAGCAGCATCACCTGGGCATTGATTTTGAGGTAGAGCTGTGCCGGCGCCTGCAGCTGCTGATCCAGCTGCCGGCTCATGGCGGCATCCGAATCCTCGGCGCGGAACAGCACCTTGTCGCCGCCCAAATTCTCCAGCTTGGACTCGTTTATCGAGTTGGCGTCGTTGGTGTGCGAGCACAGCTGCGTGGCCAAGATGCCATTGCCCTCGATCTTCTGCTTCGAGGTGGACACCAGACGGCTCGCAATGCTCTCATTTACGTGACCGATGCGCAAATGGTTGAGTATTTGGACAAACTCTGGATCGGACTGTCGGTGCACCTGCTTCAGCTCGTAGACACACTGAATGCAGCCC
Source organism: Drosophila micromelanica (assembly GCA_004143825.1). NCBI lineage: Eukaryota > Metazoa > Arthropoda > Insecta > Diptera > Drosophilidae > Drosophila > Drosophila micromelanica. Next base: position 26,051 of record SCDY01001390.1, read on the forward strand.
TCCCAGGCGCTGGACTGAAAGCAGAAACGCTGCTGGCCCGACTCGCCCTTGATCACGGGCGGCAGCTGAAGGAAGTCGCCGCAGAGTATCAATTGAATGCCGCCAAATGGACGCTCGTTGCGCCGGATGTGCCGTGCCACGGCCTCGATTTTCTGCAACACACAACGAGCGGATTAGCCAGCCAGCTAAAAATATAATTTGTCCTGGCAAACCTACCTCAAAATACTGCCCATCCACCATGGAGATCTCGTCAATGATCAGACGCTTGCATTTGCGCCAGATCTGCGCGGTGGCGGGTCGTGCGGCCAGCTCCAGACAGCGCTGCACGGTGGCATCGCCGCCGCCAATCCCGGCAAAGGCGTGCAACGTCGTCCCGCCAATGAGGCAGGCGGCGACGCCCGTTGAGGCCGTTGCCACGGTGCCCTCCGGCGGCAGCGCTGAGATAATTTTGCGCAGCAAAAAGCTCTTGCCCGTGCCCGCCGAGCCCGTGAAGAACACATTCTTGCCGGCCGTGCAGGCGCGCAGCACTTCCATCTGCTCCTCGCTCAGACGCAGCGCATCCTCCGTCTGTGCGGTGGCCAGCGGCGAGGCCTGATACAGTTTCTTGGCAGCGGGCACGCTGCCCTTGTCCTCGCCGGATGACTTCAGCTCGTCGTAGCGGCGCTTTTTGGACGCCTGCGGCGAGGGCGTGGTCGTGGTGCCGCGCGAGACGAGACCCGCCTTTTTGCGCGCCAAAACCATCTCGGCTGTGGTCACCGGCGAGATCTCCTCAAAGCTGCTGGGCCGCCCGGACAGCATGTGCTCGCGCAGCTTCTTCTGCATGGCCACATCGTCCAGGGGCGTGGCACCGTTGCCGCCCCCGCCATTCATCTTGATGAAGAGCGTGCGCAGGAAGAGCATCAGGGTGCCCGGCGGCGCATTGGACAGATAGAGGGCGCACTGCTCCGCCTTGAAGTTGAACGTGGCCTTGCCCTCGGCCATGAATTTCTTGTGCACCATGATGTCCTTCAACTTGAATTTGAGCGGCTTCAGCTTTTCGGGCGTCACCTCCACAAACATTTCGCGCAGATCGTTGCGCACCAGACGCAGCGTTGCCGTCTTGTACGTGAGCTTGCGTCCCGTTATGCCCACCGCATTTGTCCAGTGTATGTTCACCGCGCACGTTACCACGGCATCGTTAAGATCCATAATTTGTTTAAATTACCTATTTCAAATTGATTCACAGTCCCTGGGCTGGCAGTGAGTGTGCACACCTCCCGCCAAAAATAAATATGTTCGATGATCAGATCGATGAGTGCTCGATGCAATGCTGCAATAATCGATTGTTGCACAGCGTTGATCGTTTCTTACGCCAGGTGGCGCCAGCTAAGCGCGCAAATTGCATATTTGAAAGCTCAAAACGGGTTTTCAGACACTGTTCAACGTTAGCCGATTGCTGTAAAGCAATGGTCGCCTGCAACGCCAGGTGGCGCTAGTATAACGCGCGCATTGTTAATTTAAAATTCACACGTAATCAGCTCTCTTGTTTTAATAGCGTTTGAAAACAAAATCAAAACACTAAAAATAATATTTGATGCTTTAACTGAATGCCTGTCCCCATTCATAACGAAGAAAATCAGCGAGAACATTACTTTATTTCTTATCATATTACAATTACACTCATAAATTACGCACAACTGATATGAGCAAAAAATGAAGAATTCTTGCTTAACATGTTTTTCATACTACGGCGTAGTTACGGGTGTAATTAAAACTTTACTAGACAATAGGTGTAAAGTTTTTCTTTTATAAAAGTCAAGTGCTCATTGGTTAATAAAACTAATGTTGATAATGCAAGATAATGCGCCTGAGTAGGGACTAAATATTGCACAACTCTATATAAATAGTTTACCGTTACAGAATATTATAATATAAAAAAATAATAATTTAGATTTCTCTTTAATTTAACTACAAATACCTATAAGATAAGTTTGCAATATTCGTAGCTTTAGCTTAGAAAAAAAACTTGATTTAGATACTAGGAAATAAAAACAAAGATAAAATTATAAGAAAACTTTCTTTGTTGCTTTCATCAGGATGGATCAAAAAGTTGATCAGAAAGGCAGCTTAAACAATAAAAAGGCCTGCAGCACTATTTGTTCAAGACATCGTCATCAAGTGTTTTATTCACGTGAGGTCGATAAAACTGTCCAGCATGAAAGTTCATGAAACTCTGAAAGTTCTGAAAGTGAAAAAGTTCATTGAACGTCGCGAAGGTTTTAAAGTTCAATAAAAAAATTTCTTAATTTCTTTTCCTTTACTTTTCAGTATGTTCCAATCTAGATGCAATCGAAAAGAGATACGTGAAATATCACTAATCTACGGAGAGTCGAAAATTAAATACCCTCGTAGACATAAAGAAGATGTATCTATGAGAATATATTGGAATTTAATCACAATTCAATTTTTAAATTGTTCAAACATAAAATTAAATCATAAGCAAACAGACGGACGTGACTCAGACTGATCATGAATATTTATACTTTATTGGTGCGTTTCATTCTTCTTGATAAAACTAGACTACCCTTTGCAAAAGTATAAAAAGCGACAAATATTTAACTATCAAATGCAAATTTTTTGAATGGAAATATTTTAAGCCCTTGGGTCAGTCAAATTAAATTTGAATCTTGTCTTATCTAGCCATTTTGTAGATTGTCTTATGCAATTTTATATAAAATTTTCCTGTGCAGCAAGAAAAAACCCCCGCCATGCAGTCTGAAATACCAGGCTCGAATCAATCTCAATTGCCCGTTAAGGCGGCTCGTGGCAGAAGAGAGTCAAAAGTTCAGAGCCTTTAACTGATACCAGTTCTGATTTATAGGCCTTTTAAATGCGCTTCTTTTGTTTACGATATATTCTATGAGGTTTATTTTGGCGCAATGTTTGTTTTTCATATGTTCAAATAAACAAAGTCAACTGATTCGATTTTTCAGTGGCGTTTCAGTTTCGGGGCCGGCGTCATCTTAAATTAAATGCATATACATACATATGTTTTCAGGTTTTAATACAAACGTATTTATATTTGTTTTTGGGTCATCGACGTAGCAGTAGAAAAGAAATGCTCTTTTGTATACCCTGTAAATCGAGTGTACTCTTAAATCTTAAAAACAGAAATTTACGAAAATATTTATATGAAATTAAGTTAAGCATTTTTTTTAAATTTGGATAAAAATTTAAATAAAAAATAATGCAAAAGATTTTTTAAAAAGTACTTAGTTTCTTTTTATTTAAAAAACACATTAAAACTTTTTTTGAAATATGAAAGCTAGAGAGCTTTACATGTCAAAATTGTTGACTTTTTTTATTTTTCAGTTAAAATCTTAATACTTTAACTTACTCGGGTTATCACAAGTGTTTATATACATATATACATTGATAATAAATATGCGCACATCTAAAACTCGAATCACACAGATTTGGAATGTGCGAAAAGTACTGATCATAATATTATCTCTATAAACTAGAAATTGTTCTGTTTACAATGGTTATCAGCTTTTGCGAAAAAACGCAAATATATAGATGATAAATGTGAACGGAATGAATAATAGACCATATTTCGTCTGAATTGATAAGTTCAAGTGTACTCTGAAAGATAGAGAAATAAAAATTAATTTGTATAGAAAGGAATTTGATAAAATTGAAAAATACAAAATATCGTTAACCAAATTATTTACTTAAAGTAAACAACCCAAGTCCATATTAAGTATAATGAAAATAAATATATATTTATGAAATTGAAAGGTTTTCTTAAAAGTGTTTAAAGAGAGTACACAATAGTCGTGGTGGCCTTGTTAATTAATTGGTTTGAAGCTTCTTTTTTGCCCCATGCAACGAAAGAGTGTTTCTCATTGATGACCAACTATCAACGCAATGAATACAAATAGCTAAATTAAGATGCTAACACCATATATGTATATATTGTACATATAAAAGTATATACATGTATATAAGATAGATTATACTTAAAGAGCTGCCGCAAGAGCATTTTGCAATTTCATCAGCCAAGTCGAATTTAACGAAAAGCGACAAAAAACACATTTCGTAGTATCGCCCGACAATGGACGAGGGGTTGTCGGGGGTCTAGGGTTTACGGCACACATCTTACCTGTGTCCCATTTAGAATTTAGAATATGATTTTTTTGTTTTGTTTTCTCCACCGCTCTTAAGACGCATTTTCCGGGACAGCTATTGCGCAGGTACAAACACAAAAAACGAAACTGGTTTGCTCTCAACCAAGGGGTTGCTGATAAGCCCGTCAGGGCGAGAGCCGTAGAGCGAGACAGCATGATTATGCCACAGCATAGAACCGCACGTAGGGCCCAATTTTATGCTGCTGTTGTGTAGGGCTACGTGCCGGATGACACGGCACAACTTGTTTGCTTCTTCGCTCTCTGTGTAATCCACCTGTTTACATTTTTTGGGGTCAGATATGGCAAAACCCCCTGCCCAACCTGCCCCTATTCAAATTGGGTTAATTGCACAGGTGTAGGTGCAGGCTCTCCCGAAAAGTTTTCCTCGACAATATGGCAACTATTTTGATCCACGAGGTCGTTCAGTGGGTGCGATGCCACAGATCTGTCCGTTTTCATCATAAATTTAAGCACGTGGCGCTCGCCTCAACCTTGTGCTATGGTTATTCTTAGCTCTGGCTTCTAAGTAAGCACTAATCGGGCGTAACCGACAGTGCAATACTCGTTCTCGACATATCTGTAAACATAAAAACTAATAAATTAATTAAAAATTATACTTGTGTTAATTTGTAATTTGTGGGAACGGAAGTGAACATAACCAAACATTTTTTGCGTAACCGTTAGAGATGGTCGATTTTTGAAATTTGCCATAACAGTTAATCTGGCGAGTACATTTTCCAAGTTTGAAGTCTCTAGTTTTAATAAAAACGTTTATACAGCCAATATGCTCTTTGCGCTTTGAGCATAAAAACAAAAACAGTCCGTGGGTGGCTGTTTACGTGCAGCCTCTATTGTCCCACATAGTCAAAGCATCAACACGTGGAGCTATTACATGCAATGAGCACCCCAAAGATCAGGCCACTGCCAAAAAAAACACAAAAACTACGCCGAATTGTGTCCCACGTAAATGGCTAGGTGCTAAATAGCATGAATTTTACATGCGTCCATCGAAAAGTGTCGTCAACATCGCCCCCGCATGTTGTTATGCGACTCGTGCCGCCCATTTTCATTGATATGCTGCCTCCATACGTCAGCCGATTTGCCGGCAACGTGTCTTCATGCTAATTACTTGCGTATGCATGTTTTTTATTTTTTATTTTGTTTGTTCTAGCGTCGACCAGACGCGAATGTGACTCATCGAAATGCAATTATGCGGCAATCGATGCAAACGATATCGATATCGTTCGATTGCGTGTGATTATTGTTGTTGCGCTGCGGTTTCTTCATAACTGATGCTGAGAAATAAATACAAGTTGTGAAGATAAACAGTTTAGAACCGGTCAACAACGGTCCGCGACACCCCGAGCCAGGCGCCACAAAACCGGAAAATAATCGAACACTCTGGTCTGCAATGGCAAGTTATAGAAAACAAAAAACAACAAAATATACATATGCATGAATATAACAGCAAACACATTCTTCTTGTACTACGCAGAAATTCTGTAGAAAACAAAGCAAAAAACATACAAAACAAAAACATCAGCAGACGGCCCATAACTCGTCTGAGAGGGAGAGCTCTCGGAGAGAGCACAACGTGCATGTTTGTTTACGTGCGACGCGATTGAAAGAAGAAGAGCACACAGTATAAATACCGCTCCCCACAGCCATTGAGTGTCAATTGGACTCGCAAAGCGACCAAGTCAACATCAGAAGTGGACAGACAACAGTCGAAGGCAACTACGCAATTTCGCGCAAACAAAACAGAAATCGTTCGATTGCGATTTACAAGTGCAAGTGTTACAAAGTAACGGAAACGTGTCATAACCAAAAAGCAAAGCAAGATAAAGATGTCTGCATCACCTACTGCTCGCCAAGCCATCTCTCATGTGCTGCCCATGGCCATGACCAAGACCAAGAAGGTGGTCATCACG
>SCDY01001391.1:0-32333 GCA_004143825.1 Drosophila micromelanica
ACACTAGGGCATATATTCGAAAATTTTTTACATGAATTTGGACCAAAAATTTTATTTTTAACCTGAAATGTAGAATTAATTTGGACACCAAACCATGAAAAAAAAGACCACCCTTATGAAAATCGGTTGAGTTTTGGAAAAGTTACAACTGGGGAAAGTTGAGATCTAGCCTTATATGGGAACACTAGGGCATATATTTGAAAAATTTTTACATGAATTTGGACCAAAAATTTTCTTTTTAACCTGAAATGTAGAATTAATTTGGACACCAAACCATGAACAAAAAGCCCATCCTTCTGAAAATCGGTTGAGTTTTAAAAAAGTTACGACAGGGGAAAGTTGAGATCTATTCTTGTATGGGAACACTAGGGCATATACTCGAAAATTTTTTACATGAATTTGGACCACAAATTTTATTTTTAACCTGAAATATAGAATTAATTTAGACAACGAACCATGAACAAAAATACCACCCTTTTGAAAATCGGGTTAGATTTGGCAAAGTTACGACTGGGGAAAGTTGAGACCTATCCTTGTATGGGAACACTAGGGCATATATTCGAAAATTTTTTACATGAATTTGGACCACAAATTTTATTTTTAACCTGAAATGTAGAATTAATTTAGACAACGAACCATGAACAAAAATACCACCCTTTTGAAAATCGGTTGAGATTTGGCAAAGTTACGACTGGGGAAAGTTGAGACCTATCCTTGTATGGGAACACTAGGGCGTATATTCGAAAATTTTTTAATTGAATTTGGACCACAAATTTTATTTTTAACCTGAAATGTAGAATTAATTTAGACAACGAACCATGAACAAAAAGACCATCCTTATGAAAATCGGTTGAGTTTTGTCAAAGTTACGACTAGGGAAAATTGAGACATATCCTTATATGGAAAATACAATACACACATTACATCTATAAACGCTGGAGCCACCAAACTTGTTTTAATATGTTTGCGTAAAGCATCGAAGATTTTAAATCAATAATATCAATAAAACCATAAAACAGCAAATCAAATACTTCAAATAGTACTAATCATTAAGTGTCGAGAGTTTATTTAAATGTGTTAAATTCAGGGTATCTCCTAGTCGGGAGGTCCCGTTTAGAGCAATCTTACTCGTTTTCAGCAAAAACTGTCTACATAAAAAGATATCCTTAATTCCTTTTATGCAGAAACGAAAAACTTTATTTAAACAAAAATCATAAATTTCTTATCACAATCAATTGCTGATGTTCTCAATCAACCCAGTGGCAATCCTAATGATGCAGAGTGTAGGCCAAGGGAGCTGTGTGCACCACGGACTTGATCAGAGGAGCCGAGTGGACAACGGGCACCACGGGAGCAGCATGCAGCAGAGGAGCAGCATGAACCACCGGAGCAGCGTGGACAGCGTGGACAGCATGGACAGCGGGTGCAGCATGGATGGTGGTCTTCAGAACGGGAGCCACAACTTGATGGACGACAGGCTTGCTGTGCACTTGGGTGAACGGTGCCCACCTTGGCCAAGACGGGCTCATGGAGCACCTGATGGGTCTCAATCAGGCCAGCGCTGGCGGAGGCAATGAGGAGGGCGACAATAGCGACCTGTTGTGTGAAGGAGTTAAGGAACTCTTGTTAATAAAAATTCCAGCTAAACTATAGACAAAGTTCAACTTACGTATTTGAACATTTTGAATTTAGGACTTGAGTCGAGTAGCTTTGAACTGTGACTGACGATATTTTGTGGCTTGGCAGTCGCGTTTATATAGAACGACGCAAATGTGGAAGTTAACTACAACTCAGCCAAAGCAAACCGAGTCCGAGCTCGACTCCGAATACGAATCCGAATCCGAGCCCGAAGCCGCAACAAGTTTGTGTGTGTAATTATTTGTGATCGTTGCAGCGCAGGCGCGGCTGCTGCTGTTATCAAAGGTGATTCAAGGTGAACGACCTGCAGCTGATATCGCCTATACGAGCCCTCGGCCAGCTCTTGGCTGCTATAAAAGCGTTTCGCGCAGCAGCCAACAGCATCAGTTAACCACAATCAACTGCCAGAAAAGCACTCAAATCAAAATGTTCAAATACGTAAGATGAACTTTGCATACAGAAGCGAGCATTATTTGTTAATAATTCATAATTTTCAGGTCGCTATTGTCGCCCTCCTCATTGCCTCCGCCAGTGCTGGCCTGATTGAGACCCATCAGGTGCTCCACGAGCCCGTCTTGGCCAAGGTGGGCACCGTGGTGCACAGCGCCCCGTCGGCTGTCTCCCACCAGAGCATCACCCAAGTGCACAGCAAGCCTGTCGTCCATTGCTCCTCTGCTGCACGCTGCTCCCGTGGTGCCCGTTGTCCACTCGGCTCCTCTGATCAAGTCCGTGGTGCACACAGCTCCCTTGGCCTACACTCTGCATCATTAAGATTTGAACTTGAATTTGCTTTGTTAAACTCATTAAAAATTTAAATAAAAGTATTATTGAATCTAGAAATTTTATGATTTTATAATGAATATGGTATATGGTATGAGAAGCGAAGAGAACAGCAGCTGCGTGAAAAGAAAGATTCTTAGCTTTCAGCTTTTAATTTATGTGATATTGATAGAATCAAACCCTTCAAAACTGTGAAGCGTAAGAATACATAAACTAAATAATAAATATGTTTTAAGTATATTATATTATATAAATATAAATAATAAATTTAATATAAATATATTATATTATTTAATAATAAAAATTTAATATTATATTAATTTAATATTTTTATTAATAACAAAAACAAAACCAACAACAATGCAGAGCTTAAAAAAATACGCTCAACCTAAACCAACTGGAGGATCGTAAATTCGGCTACCCTGCGAGGCGGGAAGAGTATACGAACAGTCCAAATGCCCGGCTAAAGTCTTATTGTGACTGTGGCTATTTCCCGCCAGATGAAGCATTGTTGGAACCACATCCCAGCAGAGATCCTCTCCAGTTGAGGAAACCAGCGCCAGGCAGGCGAACAACGCCAAAGAGTACAGCAACTATTGTGTGGAAAGGGTATTTTAAGTAAGAGTATTTGAGTGCGGCTATGCGTAACGCTTACCGCTCTGTGCATATTGTTGGACAGTTAAATTGGATTTAGTCTTAATTTGAATTGGCTACGACCAAACTCCAGTAAGAACTCATGCAGTTTTCAGGCCTAACTTCCGTTTATATAGCAAAAAAAACAAATCAATGTGCCAAAATGATTTGGGCCAAAAAATTTGTTAAGCGACAAATTATCAAATGACAAACTGGCAATTCGTTGCGGTGGATTAACGGAAGGCCTATAGACTATATTTTGGCAGAGTGAACTTGGCAGCGGGCTCGGTCTAATGTCAATAAGGCCGCAAGACTTTCGAGACCAACAATAATGGATCTCAATTCAATAAATAATATTTTCAGTTATAGTTATTTTAAGGAACTGCAAGTAAAACAAATTTCAAATTTAAATTTTTACATAATATTTGGAAGCCAAAAATAATAAACTGAACTCTTATTATATTCTGATTTTCCCGTCTCAGGAGCTATGACTTTTTTATGAAATGTGAAATATGTCTGCAATGAAGTTTTACAAAAATCTTAAAAAATAAGTTTGAAGCTGAATGAAAAAAAAAAAATTTAAAGCTACACTGTTTAATTATGCAGGTAGTGTTGAGTAACTTCGTTAAAAGTCCTATTATCCTTTTTTATAAACGTCTAAAATGGTTTAAACATAGTTAATCGGCCTTGTCCTGAGATTGTTATTGGAACCTTCGGACTTTCTTAGTTTTAAATGATGCTTATATAAATTATTTGCAGATTTTAATATATTACTAATATTATATATACATATTACATAATAAATAATATTTGCCAAACCAGTAAACATATCCAAGAAATGTATATATGGCATATATATCCTTTTCACTTTATGAAGTAGAACTTAAGAAAAGCAAAAGTAGGTCCCAGGATTTTGACCACCATCACACCACTCAACCACTCTTCGAGTGGGTAATTGAATTGTTGTAACTCAGCCAAAAACCAAAAGACAATTTTGAGCAGACAGCGGATGATTTTGACTGCAGTTACCACAAATACAAGTTAGGATTTACGATCGAGTTTCTTCGTAAATTATTTACAAGCATTTTTTTCTTTTCTCAGAGATGTTAATCTTAAGTACGTGTAACTGTCACGGCGTGCGGCGAGTCATTCCATCAAAACAAATAAATAAAAAATAAAAAGATCTTGTCAAAAAAAATAAAGACAAAAAAAATTGTGGGTTAAGTACGCGTGGGGCTTGTCTTGTTCGTGGTTTAACCTTGACATAGGGCCCGCGACGAGAGCCCCTCTTAAGTGCGCACTTAACGGCGGCAGCTGCACTTGGTGGAGTTTTTTTTATGGCTCCTAAAACAACAACAACAACAACAAGATGTAGCAGCAACATATGGTCTGGAATTGGTTTTGGCCATGAATCACATCAACAACAAGCATCAACATCAACTGGATCTGTGACCACGTCTGTCGATGTTGCAATTTTGCTTTAATTTGAATGCTGCAGCTCCAATTGCAATGTGTATAATTTATTACGTATTGTGTGTGCCGGCGCTCCCCTCCCCTCCCTCCTCTTCAGTGTGTTCCCACTTTTGATTTCAGTTGCGTTCTGAATACCTTTAACTAATTGGGTTAGCTTACAAAACTGGGTCAAGTTGCAAATTTGATAACTGTTTTCATAAGATTTTAAATTGGTTTCAAGGGTTGGCTTTAAAGATGTCATAGTAAACATATGGTTTTCCTGTTTCCAAGATAATAGTTATTATTATTTTTAAGTTTTTTCGTTTTATTATTATTATTATAATTTTTTTTTTTATTAATTTTTGACCTTCGGCTGTGACATCACAACATCTGTAAATTGAACCCGGAACTTTGTTCTGCTGTTGCCTTAATGACTCCATCAATTAGACAAATCATCTATTGAGGTCGACGAGGCTTTGGTTACCTTTTTGTAGTTTCTATAACACATTTATTTAAAAACTTTGCTCTTTTATTTATCTTTGCTCATATTGACAAAGGAACCAATATTTATTTCTATGGTTTTTTATATCAAATATTATTGTTAATTATTATATTTCATGTGTTCATGAGTTTCTTGTTTTTGAATTCTAAAATTTTAAACAGGAGTTTTCGAATGAAGTTATACTACTTTTGTTTTGGAGTTTATGCCGCATTTATATACATTATCTTAAAATTCAACAGAAATTAATATGATATATTATTCTATAACTTAGCATCGATATTGAAAATGTAAAATTATATTTATAAATTATATGTAAAATTACATTTATAAATTATATTTATAAATTTTACATTTTAAGATCGATGCTAAGTTATAGAGTAATATATTAATTTGTAAATTTGAAGTATCAAAAAATTCTTCATAATTTCGTCATTTTTTTTTTCTGTAATATATATTTTTTTGTTTTAATTTTTCATTTAATTGGCTTTTCTTAGTATTGAATTTCCAACTAAACAACCGGAATAAAAGGCTTAAATTTCGTATGTCACATAATTAATTAAGGAAAAATCGCTTTCGCCAGATAATACTCTTTCCAAGAGTACACGGATGGCTTGATATACTTTTTGTTTTTTTTTTTTTGTTTTTTTTTTTTTTTTGATTTATTCTCATAACATATAGACGTAACGACACTTTGATGAACTCTTACGTGGTGTTTACAATTGCGTAGCTTGCACAAGTGGCTCGTCTTTCGGCCATTGTATAACTGTCGGCATGTGCTTTCAATAGCCCAGGTTCCAAGTATTACTCTTGATTTTGCAGTAAGACACTTATGTAGCCCAGCTCCTTCATTAGCTCTATATTCGAGCTGATTTCGCAAGAGGCTGGGCAACAAAAAATTAGGGACACATCCTCTTACAGGAATCGATGTGCGCAACCCCCATTTGTGCAATGTCACGAGTCAGCATCACATAACTCAATTGTTGCAGCAACGTTTTTTTTTTTTTTTTGCTATCTAACACAGTTTTTTTCCTGCCACACATGATGAAATTTAATGAAAGAAAGAAAGATTGCAACTCAATTAGGTCGTGTGTCAAGTGCAAAATGCCAATGAAGATGGCATTGCATATCCAAGATAAAAAATCGAAATGCCAGCAAATGCACTTAGGATAAAAATACGCAGGAACCCGACAACCCACACACAATTCACAATTTACAATTCACACAGTTCACAATTGCACAACTTGCGTAAGCACACCCGCAGCTAAGGCCAATTACGGCTGCCATTGTCTGAAGCAGAAGCCGAACTTATTCGATTGTCATTTAAAAAAATATAAAAAAAAATACCAAAGTACAATAAGTAAGTACTTAGCTTCCTATCAATCTTTAACACACACACACACACCCACTTAAAGACCTTTACAATGGCAGACCTAGGTCAGTTAATGAACTTCCCATTCGTAGCTTAGAAGCTGCCACAGCCAAAACCGGTTGGCGGCTCAAGTTCAAATCCCAACGGCCATAACCAGAATTGAAATTGCCAAAACCAAAAAAAAACAACAACAACAAAATCATATTAAAAAGCAACTGTCCGGCTTTGTATAAAAGCAGTTGATCATTGGCCCAAACATCAACAGTTGCAATCGAACCGCATCTCAAACCAAAACCAAAAAAATGTTCAAATTCGTAAGTTCAGCAGAAATATATATCCTGGCATCCTTTATGCTAATAAAATCCTTTTTCAGATCGCTTTCTTTGCCTGCGTTGCTGTCGCCTCGGCTGCTCCTGGCCTGCTCGCCTCCACCCAATCGATTGTGCAGCCCGCTGTGCTGACCAAGACCGCCTATGTGGACACCAGCGCCTCCTCGGCCATCACCCACCAGAGCAATGTGAATCTGGTGCGCAAGGTTCCCCTCGCCCCGGTTGTGCCCGTCGTCCAGACCTATCACGCCGCTCCAGTGGTGCACGCCGCTCCGGTGGTGCATGCCGCACCTGTTGTCAGCACCTATGCAGCTGCCCCGCTGGTGCACTCTGTGCCTGTGGTGCACTCGGCTCCTCTGGTCAAGACCGTTGTCAGCGCTCCCGTTGCCTACACTGCCTACCATAAGTAAAATGTTAAACGATATTTTTACGAATATTTTAGCCATATCCGAAAAGAAATAAACCCCTTAAACTGTGAAAAATTCATTGTTGAATAACTTTTATTTGATTTCCGTTATTCGTCAGGCTGTGGGATGGTCTTTTGGGAAGAATGGTAAAGGCATTTCTAACTTTTAACTCTTAAACACAAAAATTTTGAAAAACGATATTTATCGATTTTTGAAAACCGATACTTATCGATTTTTGAAAATAAATATAAATTGCACGTTATTTAAAAAATAAAACTACATACCAAATTTGCTTACCTGAGAATTTAAAACCAATAAACCAAGTTCAAAATGTAAAATTTATCAATTTTGGAGTGTTATCAATAAAACTAAACCAGAGTGTGGGTATCAATATTTTAAAAAATTTCCAAAAATTCAAAATCGAAGTTTAGCTTTTATGATTTCCGATATATATATATGCCCAAAAAAACAAGGCAGTTAACTAATGTTTATCGATCTCTGAACTTAATCGTAATTATTAATAATACAAATAAAAACTTGTATCAAGAAAATATAAAACTAATTGGATGATGTAAGATATATTTGCAAAACACACAAAGTCCAATTCACACATATAGAATAATTACAGAGCATAATTGTTTAACGATACAATAATTTAAAATATATTTGTTCGGAAAGACAGCTTAAAGAAAAAAAACTAAAAATCCTGTCTAAAAGCCAATTTAATAGCACTTGTATAACACACCAGATAGCTGCAGCAGCTGCTTTGCAACAGTATTAATAGCCTTCTATCATATATTCTGTCAAATATTTGTACACATTTTTTGGGTGGGTCATCTGGCTGGGCGAGAGCTTTTGTTATAAAGCGCTTATAAATGATTAAATGTTTTGCAAAGCCAAGTGAATAGAAACGTGACAAAAAAGTTGTGCATAAAATCCTCAATTGATGAGAATAAAGTGGACTTAAATAGAATTCGTGGGAATTACATTGAATGTCAGTGCGCACAGAGAAATATGTAGAATAGGTGAATAAATTTCATGAAAGCGAATAAAACTTTATGAAATATAAAGAACATATGGTATGGATTAGAATTGCATTGAAAAGAATAGGATACTAATAGAATAAATATTTTGCGGGAATATGTAACTAAACATTACGAATAATGGTTACAATAGTTATAACTGTACATACCCCAAAGATGCGATAGGATGGATTTAGCCTTAGGAGTTTAATAGATTTAGTTCCGCGCTGGTCTGGAATCAAAAAAAAATATATATTTTATTAATTAATTATATTAATTAGAAAAACTATAAATATAAATATATACAAAAAAGAAAAAATTTAAATATATATATATATAAATGTAAAAAAAAATTATATTTTATATATACAAGTAAATAAAAAATATAAATTTTTATATAAATATTAAAAGAAAAAGTATAAATATATATGTATATAAATGTAAAAAATATATATATATACTATATATGTAAGTAAATAAAAAATAGAAATATATATATAAATATTAGAAGAAAAAATATAAATTTATATATACATATAAAAAAATATATAGATATATAAGTAAATATAAAATTATATATATAATTAAAGCAAAAATTAAATTCAAAATTTAGTTACTTCGTTCAATATTCACAATTTATTCAAATAATCAACAAGGCAATAAAGTCAATGAAAATATATGTGGTTCTCAATGGTGGTAGACATGGGCGAGGGGGGCAACAGCAACATGCTTCACCACCGGCACCACTGGAGTGGCGATGGTCTTGATGACTGGTGCCACCACTGGCTGGATGATGGCCTTCTGGTGGATCTGTGTGTGGCTCTGGTGGGAGACGGCATGCGGCAGGGTCTTCACAATGGGCACAGGCGCCACATAGGTCTGGTGGTGCACAACGGGTGCCACATGCTTGACCACAGGCACCACGGGAGCCACTTGGCTAACCACTGGCACCACGGGAGCCACATGTTTAACGACGGGCACCACGGGAGCCACATGCTTGACCACGGGCACCACGGGAGCCACATGCTTAACAACGGGCGCAATCACGGCCTGGTTGTGGAACTGGGTGAAACTCTGATGGGAGGTGGCCACCGGTGCGCTGTGCACCACAGCACCCACCTTGGCGACAACGGGAGCAGCCACCACATGGTGCTCCTCCACGAATCCGGGCGCAGCAGCGGCAATTGTGGCCAGGGCACAAATGGCAATCTAATTTGGCAATCAGTTAAAATTATTTTTTTTGTGTAGAAAGTTATTTTTTAGTTACTTACAAAACGGAACATTTTTGTTACAAAATTTGTGTTTTTATGTTTGAAGCTGTCGAGAGACTGTTGCTGTTGGAGCCACCGAATCGGCTTCTTATATATTAAAATGTTTGCCAAAATGTCCTTCAAACAAATGTACGAAAACGCAAAGCAAATTTGCAAACTTGTTTCGGGTAAAAAAAAAACATAAAACAATTTCTTTTGTTGTTAATTTTTTAGCGGGGTCAACATTGAACTTGAACTGGGCATTAGATAAGCGGGAGGCTTCTGGTTACAGATCTGCGTTTAATTGGCGCTGAAAAAAAATTTATTGATATTAGAGTTGGACACGACACGAGGCATTCAAAATGGGTGGCACTTGAAAAAAAATTAATAAAGAAACTGTTTTAAAAAGTAAAACAATTAGGGTTTTGAGATCTATTCGCAATAGTGCAAATTTTTTTAAGATATCTTGGAAAATTATTTAAAAAGTTGGTGATAAAAAAAAATTTAAGTTATATACTCTTCTCAATTTTCCCTCAGCAAAAATATTACGAAAATCTTATAGAAATTAAAATGTGGAATATAAACTTTTTAGAGAAAACTCTATTCGCAAACGTGGAAAAAAGATTGTGATAGAACTACTTCATTAATTTATATAATTTTTTCAAAATTTTCCCTTTGTTAAATAGCTATTTTTATAAGGGTACATAATTGTTTTAACGCGTGCTGTGAATTCGTGTCACGAACGCATCTCTAATGGCAACTACAATCAGTCAAACGGGGCACAAAGCGACAACCTTCGACGAGGCTCAGGTTGAGACTTGGCTAAGGCCGAACTAACTCAGATTGTGAAAATACGATGAAATGCACATTTATTTCACAAAGAAACGTCAGAGTGAGTGAGTGAGAAAGCGCCCAAAGCAATAAAGAGAGAGGGAGAGCGAGCAAACGGGATCTGAAGAGCGCAACATTTTTACTGATCACATTGATATAAAAAGAGCAGCTGGATCCCTTCGGGCGGGTTAGTCGCTGGCCGGCAGCATTTAGAGGCGGCAGCGATTGACCAGACAAGACCAACCTGGATAAGGATAAGGATAAGAATACAGATCAGAGAAAGATAGCGAGAGATAGTCAATAATAGAGAATGAGCTTGGACGGATATATATATAATAAACATATTGATGAATTTGGTTCAATTATGTGAACGGCACCAGATTCTCAAAGTCCGAACCGATGTCCGGCAACAAGTCCAGAATCGTTGTTGAATCGCGGTTGGTGCGAAAGGTTCTATTACCATTTTGTTGATTCTCCGAGTCCGTGTCCCCATTCGCCGTGTACTGCAACCATTTGTGTCGCTTGCCACATTTCGACGGCAGAAATTCGTGGCCGATGCTCAAGTGGGCCAGTCCCGGATTCGTGTACTGTGCGCGCCAATTCACGTTGCTCTTCTCGTAGAACTCCAGGGCGGACTCCTCCATGTCTGCCTCGGAGGCCTGCAACATTTTCAGCATCGAGCCGGGCGTCGGCAGCCGCGAATAGCGTCGACCACTTTGTGGCAACAGCGACATTTGTGTGTGAATTCTATGATAATTTAATTTAGCTTTTTTTTGTTGTTTTTGGCTTTTTTTTAAATCAGTATGTATTTGTTTTCGTATAGAACATGACACAGCCTAACCAATTTGACATTCGAAAATTTGACTAACTCCGCCTAGGGCACATAGACGGGTCTGGGCTGGAGCAGCTCCTGGCCAGCTGATAGATCGGGGTTGGTGTGAAAGGTGCGATTTAAATTCGTTGGCTCCACATAGCCCAAGGCACGACCCATCGGAGCAATGACAAAACGTGTGTGCGACTGCGAGGAGCCCTGATAGGAGACCACCGAAGGAGCCGAATCAATCAGCAGCTGTTGGGGTGGCGGCGGCTTGGCCAGCACCAAGGCACAAAGCAGGCCCAGAACCAACTGCAGTTAGGTAGCAAAAATAAATACCAACAAATAAGCGAGATCCATTGTGAACTCACCAAATGCCGCATATTTGTGGAGTAGTTGCAGAGTTGGGCGTGGGCCTATTTCCAGCCAAAAGTGAATACGCAGCGAGCGGCAAAGTCAAACTGAGCTGGCGGTGTGAATTGCTGTGCCATGAAATCACAGTACACCAATTGCTGGCCCAAACAGTGGCCTAGTCTCTATGTAGCCAAAGGGGTTTCAAGTCGCTGTTTGCCAGTTTTGGAGTGTTGGCCAAATGGGCGACGCCGCTGGCTAGCGAGTTATCTTGCAATTGTGGGAGTGTCTCAACTTGGACGTTTTACGTAAAGAAATAAAAACGAAAATGTATAAATAAATACGAGCGAATGCCGCAAATATTGTAGTAATAACAATAACAACTAACAACAGCAACAACTGACAACAACAACTAACAACAATTGTGTCTGCGACGGCAACGCATGCGCAACCCGCTGAAGGTTGGTTGCCCCCGCCGCCTCAGATAAATACTGAAATCTATTGCTGTTCAATACCCTGTAATTGAAAAGAGTGTTAAGAAAGGGTACTCTGTGTTGCACCAAAAAGAGAAAAAAAATATATATGCATATAAAAAAAATATAAATTGAAATAAATTCATTTAACTTAAAGAAATTTATAAAAAAAATAAATGTATAAAGTCAAGTAAGTCATTTAAAAGATCAAATAATTTTTGAACTTCACTTTTGAGTCATAAATGATGACTCATAATATAACATAAAAAATATTTTTTTTAAAAATTATGTTGATCAGCAAGAAACTAATATACCCTGTTTTAAATTCAAAGTATAATAACCGAAGCATAATTTTAACTGGCTCAGAGAACGTTTGTGTTTGAATAAATTTATTAGATTTCTCATTTCCATACACAAAATTTATTTACAATTTTTAAAAAATGTTCTCATCTGAACTAAAAATATGAATTTTTATGTAATCTTTACTCTTAGTACATATAACTAATTTATGCATTGTACAAGCCAATTTTTCTTGTAGTTTCTTTCTCTTTATCTGTATATCTATCTATCCATCTATCTATCTTTTATAATATTAAAAATTTTATAAGAGCACCTACAGGGTATTTTTTGTTGATTTACAATTTTTAAAAAATGTTCTCATCTGAACTAAAAATATGAATTTTTATGTAATGCATTGTACAAGCCAATTTTTCTTGTAATTTCTTTCTCTTTATCTATCTATCCATTATCTTTTATAATATTAAAAATTTTATAAGAGCGCCTACAGGGTATTTTTTGTTGATTATTCACAGCTCAATCTTATATCTTGTTAAGTATACATACAGTGTGAAATAAACTGCAAATTTTTCAAGCAACTAATTTATGAATAGCACTTACAGGGTATTTTTTTGTTTAGTATTCAGAGTTCAAGCTAATTGTTTTTGTACGCAGTTTCTTTCTCTCTATTTTTCGTACTCGCTCTCTCTCTCTCTCTCTCTCTGTTAGCTCGAGGCGCGTAATTGAAGCTCTAAGTGCGCTGTTATTCGATTGAAGTACATTTTTGATTGCTTGATTAATTAATTACGCATATGGATAGAGG
Organism: Drosophila micromelanica; assembly: GCA_004143825.1. Taxonomy (NCBI): domain Eukaryota; kingdom Metazoa; phylum Arthropoda; class Insecta; order Diptera; family Drosophilidae; genus Drosophila; species Drosophila micromelanica. The sequence continues at coordinate 12,951 of SCDY01001391.1, forward strand.
CGGGTTCGGCCATATGTCGAAGCGACCTTAACTGCACTTCAAGTGTCTTTCAAATCCGATTAGCTATAAAGTAGCTTGGCTTCATGTTTGTGGCCAGCTATTCAAAATGCGCATCAGCTTTGGATGGATGCTGCTGCTGCAGCTGCTCCTCGAGCTACTCGAGTCCAGCTGGTCGGCCACAATACGGCACAATTGGACGGGCGCCATCTCACATCAGAGCTTTGTGCGCCTGACGACGCCAGCGCCAGCTAATCCCCAGCTAATCCTGAGCTGGCCACGCGAGGAGGACAAAGTGGAGCAGCAGCTGCCAGTTGGCCACACGCCCGCACAGTTCACCTACGCCGCAGAGCCGGTGGTGCATCAGATGCTGCCCAGGATTAAGCCCGTGCGGAATCTAAGCTACGCCTCTTACACACACTTGCCCACACACACGCACACTCAGTTTAAATTTGTTTAGAGTTGAAATTTGATATACATATAGAAATTCAATATTTTTTTAATTTAAGTAAACAATTTGAAAACCGTCTCCAAAATTCAAGTGAGACAAAACAATGAACTCAGAGCAGCTTTTAAAACGCTGCTCCAATCACATCCTTTTCCGCATCCTGCACTACGCTTTTATAGCGCTCCAGCTGCGCGAGGAGCTGGCCAAGAGTTCAACGAGGAGAAACCGTTTGGAGTGGCGGCCATTTCTGCTCTGGCTAACCCACATTTTGGTCACGTATGCGGGCGATATTTTGCTCAATCTGCTGCTGGGCACTTTGCCGCTGGAGCCCCTTAGTAATGTCCAGGATATTCTCGTGTCCACTGCCGCGTGGTATTTGATATTTTACAGTCCGTTCGACTGTGCGCATACTCTGGCGCGCACTGTGCCCTTCCGGTTGGTGGTTGCACCGGTGTTGGCCGTCAGCCAGGTGGTGCACATCGAACGGGGCGTTCGCTTGGCGGCGCAGGTCTACGGCAAGAATGCCATGGTGCCCATTCTGATCGTGGCCACCGTGATCGGAAGCGGCGCCGAGTTCCTGAAACCGGTGGCCGCCCTGCTCATCCATCGTTGCCAAATGCCGAATGCCTGCGCCCATGTGAAGCTGAGCACGTGAGTCTGCCGCAATCTTGTGATGTGTCCGGCTGATGAATGTGCTCCCCTACAGCAACTCCAAGCTGGCGCTGGGCATCGCCTTCCTCCACCTGCTCCAGCTGCACCAGAGCCACCTCCTGCTGGGCATCTCACGCGGCCAGCTTCGGTTGTATGCGCTCCTCATCCTGGTGGCCTTCAAGTACCTGGCTTTGTGCTGTCGCATGGATCATCTGATTTGGCGGATGGAGCAACGATTGTGCTATGCCTTCTTTGGCGGCCTCTCTGCAGATTTGAGCAAGTTTTTCAAACGACGTCGCAAATCGTTCACAAAGCTTGCTTGAAACTGCACAGATATTCCAGATAGGGCATATATATCACATATATATAGCACATTTCAAGTAAGCCGACTTAAATTACGCCCACTCGTTGCGCTTGGTTTGCTCGGTTCTCCGGTTACATAAGATGCCACACAGCGCCATCTACCGCTAAGCGGCTTAACAGCAAACAGGAATCGCCAAACGAGTTTGGCAGAAAGTACGCCCGTGTGCGTCTGTCCGCGTGTGTGTGTGTTCATCGCTTCAGTAATGCGAGAATTGTGTTTCCAAATCAAATAAATCAATCAAGAAAATTGTATTCTAATTACTGAACAGTGCACTACAAGAATCTATAGCTATGGGATTTCAAATGATTGTTTCTATGACATTTTTTTTTGGCAAAATATGGCTGATATCGATAAAATTCAGAATGAAAAGAATACATGAAAATTCTAGTAAGAGCATTGCAATACTCGTTGACATTTAATAACATCTTTAATTTCAAGCAAACTTTAATTTTTTATTGAGTTTTAAATTATAAAATATTAAATATAGATTTTTGGATTCATAATGTTTTATTTTGTGGGGAGATTTTTAAACTGACACAGATGTAATCGGTTTGCCACGCCTCCAGTGGGCATATACAAAAAATCTTAAAACTTTATCGGTATATACGAGGATATATTCAAAGTTTCAAGTCTCTAGCTTATCGAGCGGTGAATAAAATTGTGTTCAAATGGACAAACGGACAATGTATAATATAATATTTTAACTTCGTGAATGAATACCAAAGAACTTACAAGAGAATTTTTAAAAAATCTCCAAAAAGGTTTTTTAAAATTTGTATAAAATATGCTTTATCTATATATTTATATCTATATAATTTCAAGCAATATAATGACTCCAATATTCCAAGAAATATATATTTTACAGAAGTTACATAGTAATAAAGAAATAAATAATAAATAAATAAAAATTCACTGATGCGTCTAATATTGATGATCTTAAAATCGTATGCCAGCTATATGATATACTCATTTGATTCGATTGATTTTTACATCAACTTAGCATTGGTATTCTACGTGTAGAAATGTACTCAATATAAAAATGAAATATATATATTAATATATTTAAAACACATTTCAATTCGGTTTGTTGGAAATCTCTTCAATCCCAACTAAAAATGTCGTGCACGGAAGACGACACCCCAGCGGAACCGCCAAAAAAGCCAAAGAAGAAATTGCCAAAATGCTGTCTAAAAGACGTGAAGGAGAAACCGAAACCGAAACCAGCACGCAAATCTCCAGCAATGCCCAAGCCGGTTGTGTGCCCGCCTATCGAGAAACCACCAGAGAAACCAAAAGTCGATAAGCCCGGATGTGATCAGCCACCAAATTATCGATCGGTCGCCGATCAGCGCGCCTATTTGGAGAAGGAGGTGGTGCCCATATTGATGGAGGGCATGTTGGCGCTGGCGCGTGATCTGCCAAAGGATCCGATTAGTTATCTGGAGAAATTCTGGCTGCAGGAGCAGCACAAGTGCGACATACCCCTGCCAAAGGATCTGCTATAAACTCTCTCTCTTTCTCTCTCTCTCTTCTCTCTCCGATCAAATTACAAAATGTGATGCAATAAATGTTCCCGATTCTCGCCTCATTTCGTTCGCATTTCTTTTGTTCAGCGAGGCGCAGCGGCTATTATAAAAGCCGGAATTAGTTTCTAGTGGAGCATCAGTCATTTAGCTGGGTTTCCACCAACAGTTTCTGAGTTGAGATCATGTTCAAGCTGGTAAGTCCGTCCAGTCAGCCCAGATGTTCAGAGCCTTCTTCCAAGATTTCTTTTGCTTGTCAGCGCCTGAATCTGTTTGCCTGCGGGCTCCTGTTCCTGGCCACGACCAGCGCCGCCTCCCTGGAATGGCCCGCCAATCTGGTGGCTCTCAGCAGCAGCAAATCCTCGCAAGCACTGCCGCTGTCCGCCAGCGAGAAGTCCGCCGAGCTGGCCGCCGAGAGCAGCGCCAATGCCATCGCTGAGCCGGAACTGGAGCAGGTGCTCGCGGATTCATCCTCGTCGAGCGCAGACGAGGCCGATGCCCGTCTGGTGTCCTCGGTGCCCGTCTCCGTGCCCCTGCCGCTGATTGTGGCCGCCCGTCCGGGCGGGCTGCGCAGCGTGCTGACCATACGGGAGCCGACGCTGGCCAAGCTGGGCGAGCTGGTGGAGCACGTGCCCACCGCCGTCTCCCATCAGAGCCAGACGGTGGTGCACGATCATCGACGCCTGGTCACGCCCATTGTGGCGCCCGCTGTGCGCACCACACAGCTGATCCGTCAGCATGAGCCGCAGCCTCTGGTCTGGACTGTTGGCCACGATTCGCGTCTTGTCCTGCTGCGCAACTAGATCAAGGATCAAGGATCAACAAAGAAGCGGAACTGAACAACCGAACAAGATGAAACCAAAGAGAAAAAACAACTTTGCCAAAATTTGAACTTTTAACACATTCTTTATCTCTGCCTTTGACACGCTATCCTGCCATTTTATCTCTATTTCTCTATATCTCTACTTCTATCTCTTAGCTCTATTTTACTATTTGGAATAAATGGAATTCGCATTCGCAGTCTTTTGAACTTGTTTCTCCAATAGCAAATGTACAAGTAAGAATCGGGTGCGCCACACTCTGTTAAAACCTCTATACAAGTACAAAGCGACAGTAGATTTAGAGTTTACTAAACTATCACACAAAAACTCAATTTAAAAAAAATTTTTTTTTTTTTGGGTCAGAACCTATTTTAAAACAAAAAAAATCTTCATAAAAAAATTTTTTTTCAACTGATTGATAATCAAGAATTTATATCGCATATAAAGTGCATAGGGGTTTTCTTTATTGATATTAATATAGCTATCTCACAACTGACTTGAAAACTGTAACCAGTTGATTTTCAAACTTTATAAAAATACAGATAGATTGAATTGGGCTCAGGCAAAACTCAGCGCTCAACTCTTTTTTATTTTTGGACCTTACAGACCCACTGAATCCAGCGGTTGCCTATGTCCACGTCCCCTTCGACAGGAGCTATCTGAACCCCGCACACACTCGCACTTTTAATACGCTCTATTAAGAGTACAATAGTACAATTGACAATTGAATAAATCGCCCACGCTTTAAATTCAATCCTTGTCTGCATTTGGGTTTCTTGAATGAAATTTCATGGACGACTGCGACTTGAGCATAATTCACTCAAGGAAAAACAAAAGTTTTTGTAAATTTTCTAAACTAAACTTTAAAGTTTTCAAAACTTAATTGAAATGAATTTTTAAGAAAAAGAATTCGAAATCTGTGAAACTTGGTTTTAACCAGCATTTTTCTTCGAGTGTTTGTATTGTTTCAATCATTGCGACTGCCAATTAGAATTTTGCGCTACATTTGACACTCGTTTAAGGTGGTTGTGGTGTCATCGGAGTTGTTAAAGCTGATGAACCCTGACACCTCCGCACGCAAATGTCTCGCAGGCAGCGGCAGCTGTTGACCCGGGTCAGCAGTCGACCCCAAAGTGCCTTAACCCACAGCTGGTGTGTGTGTGTGTGTGTGTGTGTGTAATCGATTGACAAGAGGTAATAACTGTAGGCCAACACAATTGTCAACATTTAGCCAGAATCCGTAAAAGAAGAAGCAAGCGAAGCCATGCACCCCAGGTGCTTGCCCCGGCGGAGAATGAGAATGCTTTGGCTTATTTGTCTAGATAATGGCGAATATGAACAACAGCCATTGAGAAGAGTTTCAAATGACACAACGAACAGCGAGAAAAGCTGACAATAACAAAAGTAAATTTATGAAATTACAAACCTTGAACCCAAATGCATCGACGACATGTCCAAGTCAATGCACAGCCCGAGGGCAAAGGTTGAGTCCAGGCACAGGATTTTGGTCCTGGAACAATTGACCAGAGGCTGGTCATTCTATGCCAGGTTATGCAACAAAATGCCAAAGGTTATTAAGTGCACGCAAATATAGCCAGCCGGTAATTAAATGGTTCACACTTTGAGATGGTAATTAAAGTATGTAAAGTAGAAAAAGAGACTATAGTTAAGGGGATCTTAAGTTTCGATTGTTTTCATGGAAAAGAATCTTGAAAATTATCATAAAGTTTATGCAATAATTCCTTTGCTCAAATGTTATTTTGGTAAAAAAAAATGCAGGATATAGAAATTTCAAAGATATCACAGGGTAAGAATACCTAAAGGAATATTAGAAAAAGCCTACTTGATTAGTGAAATATATAGATACAGATAGTGAATAGTAAAATATATATCTGGAGGTAAGAAATATGTAAAAAAAAAAGTTAGAATATATAATTATACGACTTTTGCGGCAGTGCGCGTTGCATTAAATATATATGAATTATATATATATACTTTTATAATTCGTATTATATTTTATATTTTATTTGTCAATAAATCGCCTTTATTTCTTATGACTTTAGCTTTAGATACGCTATCTTTAGATTTTCAATAGCAATGTCGATAAGAAGTTTGGTTTTTACAAGCCCTTATTTTAGGCAAAAAAGTGAATTTTTAAAGCGATATTTATTGGGCGGTACTAAAATTTGCATTATTTTAAGGACAATTTGAATGCTCATATTTATATGTATATATGTGAATGTATTCACATTTATGGTTGAAGTACAAGGCCCTAAATATCTTTATACTTTAACGACATCTGAGACATGCTTAAAACTAAAATATATAATGTATATCAAATAATAATAATTTATAAATTTAATGGCTGTAGCTAGTCAAACCAGCGTTAACAAAGTAATAAAATATTTACACAAATTATTTATTTAGAAGTGTTTCTTGTTAAATGTGAGATAAACTAAAAAACACCTCAAATGTTATGTTTTGGCCCATTTAAATGACGCACTTGCAGATGCGAAATTTAGCATTAACTTTGCTGCCCACACGTCGTGTGTGGCATTGACAGCTGCGGTTTTTTGGTGCATGTTGTTGCTGCTGCTGTTGTTGTTGTTGTTGTTGTTGTTGTTGTTGCACCTCAGATTGCGTAAACTTGAATGCGGTGCCCAAGACAAAACATTCCGGCACACAAAGGTCACCGCTTTAGCATCCTTATCGAGAAGCAGCTTAGACAATCATTGGCTGCTATCGATTAGCTCGACGTAGCTTTTGTGTACCCTAACCGAATACCCGAATACCCTCCCCACTGGCCACAAATCTATAGCTGTCATTTGCAGTTGCGGTTGCAATCGGACGTGATGCAATTCTCGAGCGGCGCACACAAAAGTATGCCAAAGCATCAGCGCTAGTTGCCGCCACTGGTCGCTAGATGGCGCATTTAAAGCCAACGCTCAAAAGGCTGCCAAGCAAATGTTTAAAGCGGATTTTCATCAGAGAGTTCATTGCATTTTTACTCGTATCGGATTCAATGTAGCCTGTCCGTCGACCGCTGCGCTGATTACAGTAAATTATCGCAATGGGCGGTTGGGCCGAAACAGTTGAGTGGCTTTTTCGTGGTGCGGGGGAAGGTGGTGCAGCTCACCGCTGCGTAATCGGTTTGTTTGTTTATCAATGGAGCGGCATTTGAATGCGTCGTTATGCTGTCATCGCCGAGCTGGTCCAGCTGATAAGGATACGAGGAGGAGCAGGAGCAGGAGGAGGTGACACTGTTCATGGCCATTGCCATGGGTGGTCTGCATACAAAGCATAAAAGAAGCAATGAAAACTGAGAAAGACAGACAACAGATCTTTTCAGGCTAAACAAAATACTGGGCAGAGCAATCAGAGTCAAGCACTTAGCCAAAGTGGCCAAAAAGTTAACAAGTTGCGAACGGATCTGACTGAGCAACAGCGCAAAAAAAATTAAAATTGAAAATTAAATAATTTATGTAATCTCAGCTCACAGCAGCTGCCTCAAAATGATTAACAGCTGTGAACTTGCAGCAGGGCTTTCACTGCGTTTTTATTTTGTTTTGTTTTTGCTGGCGCCGGAAACAGCGTTTGTGGCGCAACTGCGTGTTAACTGCGACTTGCAACTTGTTGCTTGGCATTGTGTTTCCTTGCCACATTAGTTGAGTTAAAGACGTGACACGAACACGCACGACTCAGCACAACTTGAATTAAGTTAAAAAATATTGTAAACGAAAAAAAATATTGATTTAAAAAAAAATTAAAATACAGTTGAATTAAAAAAAATATTATAAAATGTAAGTGTAATATGATTATGAATTGTTGATCTAAGAAAATAGATTTCACGTACTTGAATAAAATTACAAATTTTTAAAATAATAGTATTTAAAAAAAAAGTGGTGACTAAAGCAAGCTTGAAAGATAGATCATAAAATTGGTGAAATTATTTTTTAAGGGAATAGATAATGCTAATTGTTTTTTATTATATATTCGTGTTTATTTCGTGTTATTTCGGCAAACTCAGACACGCGTTCATCTCTAGTTGAACTTATGCCCCGGCGTCCAGAGTGAAAGGGCAACTAAAACAATTATTTTTACTATGCGGGCGTTACAATTCAAGCATTGCACAAGAGCTATCCAGGTGCCTCGACTCTTTTGCGTATCCAATTAGGCTTCGCAGCCGCTCTAATCGGAGCTGATGAGTCACCTAGGCACACCCTACGATAAACTCCTCCGTATTTATTCACGCAGGGCACGCAATGTGGGTGAATGACCTTGATGATTAGCCAACTAATAAATACAACAAGCCGAACATAAAGCAATAAACATTTGTTATATGCAGTTTCGCAAAAGCAAAACAAACGCCGCAAAAAACCAAAATCAGCAGCAAAAAACAAAAGGCAACAAAAATCTCATTTAAATTCGAACTGCGTGCACAAAGCACAATTCCACAAAACCAAAACGAATCAAAACGAAATTTAATAAAATTTAATCAAAGCCAGCAAGAACATCGTATCTTTCGATAACCGAATATTTCATACACTTGCATTAAAAACAAAAATAATTTTTTGTTATAGAAGTGCCCGTTCAAGCAGAGTTATAACAGCAAAATTGTATTTCAATATCTTCAAAACTTACAGATAAGTCCACGAAACCACAAAAATTTTACTTTTTAACTTGTATATGAACATGAATATTAAAACAAAATTATAATTAAGGTAATTTCGCTCATGCATATACTTGCGGGAAAATTTCAAACAACTTCTTGACCAAGAATTAAGAGTTAAGTTAATTTTGAACAAAAAATATAATAAATTTATAACGAACAATTTTTTAAAAAAACTTTTTTTGCTCCAATTAAAACTGTAATTTAATACCCATTTATCATTTATATTAATAAATTTAAATACATTTTACAATATGTTACGTATTTATTATAAAATTGTAAATACTCTATATTTTACTTGTATTTTTGTATCAAATGAATCACGGCGCAAACTATTCGCTCTGCTCGCATGCATCGCGTGCCGGCTTCAGCTGCATTTGGTTTTTGAGTATATTATGTAAGCCAACACACAATGAGAAAAAAATACAAATACAAATACAAACACAAAAACAGAGACTCAAACTGAGGCTGAGACTGAAAACTTAAGCTGGGGTTTCCCCAAGGCCTGATATTTAACGACCGGCTGTGAGCTGAGAATTGGCCAGGCCAAGCGCGGCAACTGAAGCTTGGCATCTCTTGCAATTGCTTTTGGCCGGGATTTTCCAAGCCTCATTTTCTGTTTTTTTTTTTTTTTTGGGCAAATCCGTGGCACAGTTGCAACAGTTAATGCAGCAAATGCAGCTGAAGACAAGCTTCCTTATAATTAAAAGCCAGTTTCTGGCGTTTGTCTCTGCTTAACAAATTTGCGAATGCTGCGTGGGAGTTATTCAGCTATTATTTGTTAAGCAATTGACACACAGAGACGACTATAAAAGCACGACCTTCGTCGCAAAAGAGAGGGGGAAAGCAAGAGAGAGAGAGGGAGAGGGGGAAATCAAAGACAAACGATTTTTGAACTGATCCAATGAAGAGGGTTGGGCTGTAAGCAAATCAACGCGGATTAGTGAGTTTATGCTTAATCAAAGACAAATTGACAAATCATGTGTAAGCTGGAGATGGTATAAAAGCGATACAGTTATCGATAATATCGATAATTACAAAGTCTTGTGACTATTACATTTTATATGTCTTTAAACCAAAGCTTTGAAAGCTGAATGTGGAACATGGAATATTAATTTTATTTTCTAAAAACTTTAATAAATTTTTGTAACAAAAAAAAAATTTTAAGTAATAACCAAATAAAAAAAAATTGTTTTTAATTAGTTGTTTTTACCGTCAATTACTTAAAATATACTTAATGTAACATATAAAAGAGATAGACTTAAAATGGTAGAAATCCAAAAAAAAATAATAATTTTGAATACTGAACTAAATCTCAAAATTCGTTTTTATTCATGTAATTTTCTTTTTATTTAAATATTAATCTCTAATTCGGCACAAGCCAACTGGAGCGTAATTCGATTAAAAATTGTACTTAAAAGATCAATTAAGGCCCTGAACCCGATTACACACGCTGGCATTAGCTGGCATTGACTGCAACAAGGTGCACAGCTTAGAGTCAAGTTCAAGCGGCGACTACTGGGAATTTACCTGGCAAATATTTAAACAAATTTCCAAAAAAAAAATCAATTCGGAAGTGCTGCTGCAAACAAATTGAAACTTTGGCTGTGTCAAGACTGAGTCAAGAAAAACCCGATGGTCAAAGCTTTGATTGATAAAAAACTACACGAGTGTTTGGCAAACAATAAACACAACAACAACAAATATAATATATAGACAGTGATTGGGCTGATTAGCATAATTAACATGGAGCAGCGGTCCGCTTACACATATATTATCAGCTTTCATGGAATGGTTAACATAAAATGCCACTTAAAGCCCGGCCTAAACGCTTGCCAATTGCTGGAAGGTCAATCACACACACTCACTGTGATTGCCGAGTGGTGAGTAGTGAATACTGATCACCAACTGATCACTGATCACTGACCAGACACAATAACTTGTACGAATTAACTCATCGGCATTTGGCACGCGCGGAAAATGCGTTTTAATTTTTATGAACTTCGGGTAAAACCGCTTAAAATAAAAATAAAAAAAAAAAATGATTTTGATTCACAACACTCACGAATCATCATATGAATGACCGACTGACTGAGTGACTGTTGACGTGAGTTTGTTTGCACTGGCCCTGGGGTAAAACTGGACTGAACAGTTGCGGCTTCCAATTTTTGGGCCAGATCCGGTTTTGCGGCGATGCCCTTTGAGGCTCGTCGCTTAGTCAGCCAACAACTTGGCCGGTCTTTGGGTCATTTGTTGTTGCTGTTGTTGTTGACCCAATTAATAATTGCAAATTTCATAATCAGTTGTTGATTGCACAAAAAAACACAAACTGTGCGCCTTAAGCGGGAACTGGTGAAAATTTGGACATTAGCTGCAGCCCACATCAAAAACATAAAGCGCTAATTTGGACGTAAGAGTTTTCAACATATTTGTAACTTTTAGTTGTATATATATTTTTTATGAGCCATCTTTTGTTTACACAAGTTGTTGCAGCAACGCAGTCAACTTCATTTTGGGGCTCAGCAGCGAGCTAAAATTTCCGCTTAGACCTCATCTTAACCTTCGCTGATACGCAGAATGCAGCCAAAAAACCAAACAAACAAAAAAAACCCAATTATAAATTTTGGCTTTGACGTCATAGCCAGAAAATGAGACCCCAAGAGCCGTAAACTACTGTTCGCCTCTCTGTTTTGTTTTGAGCCAACAATTCGCAAAAGCGTTAACAGCGACGTCGACAGCGACGTCAGCGTCGGCGTCGCGCATGCGCAACTTTTGTATAAATTGTGCGGCGCAGTCGAAAGCGAAATCAGTTAACGAGCAAACACAAACGGCGAGTGGTGCAGTGGTGCAGTGAAAGGATAAGAAAAAAGCAACCACTTACATAAGGATTACAAGCAACACAAACCACATCGGAATATTTATATCAAAAGCGAAAGGTTAGTATCGTGAGAAAAGAAAGAGTATCAAGTGAAAAGTGCTAAGAGAAACAGAAACGATTACCAAGTGCAAATATCCAATAAAAATAGCTAAATCCAAAGAGACAACTTTAAATACCAAGTGAGCCTTTCCAAAAAAAAAATATCTGAATTTTAAAGGAAGATGTCAGTAAAAAAGTAAAAAGTGCAACCCCCTTTCCTATTTTTACTTGAAATAAAATATCTGAAAATATATTCCTCAATATTAAGAAAACTTGTATAAAAGAGAGCAAACAAATTTCTCAATCCATTTGAAAATCATGTCAAATTCATATGAAAGAGAGTTTACTGGCAAGTAGAAAATTATTTACAGGCTAGAAATGTTCAAAACTAAGCAGATTTAGTTTTAAATAAATTTTTAGTCTTAAATTTACATATTATTATTGAGTAACAATTGAAAATGGTATAGATAATTCTAAGATAAACAAGTGCAAAATCGCACCTATAAAAAAAATATTTAAAAAACTAGTCGAGCTCTTATATGACAAAGTACAATATTTTTCTTAAAATAAAACAAATTTCAAGTCTGGCTTAAAAAAGCATCCTGTTCACATGGGTTTGGTATGAAAGAGATAAACTTAATCTACAGAATTTGTGTACGAAAATAAGATAAGGAAAGTGTTTTAATATTTTTTGTTACCTATTACAGAATTTACCTATATTCACCTTAACCTATTTCAATTTACTTCCGAGTTCAGTACCAATTTTTAGACTTTGATTAATTTCGCATATCCAACTTGGCTAATTCTCACCCAGTTTTCTAAGTTTTCAAGTCAACGACCTAAACCCTATATATAAAACTTTCACTGCAAATCCCAAGACAAGCTTCCAGTCATTTGCATTATTGCCCAGGCGAAAAAAACTAAAAATAAAAATAAAATAAAAAGTCGGTGTGCGTCCCGCAATTTGCAATGCAACGTTGCACACGACTTCCGTTCGTCGGAGGGGCCCAGCCTCATTGCTTTATATAAGCCGAAAATAACACAAAATAAAGACATAAAACCAGAGGATCGCAACGACTAAGGCCCACGCTCCAGAAAGAAAAACACCATAAAAAAAAACGTAAATGACATAACACGAACAGAAACAAATTGGGGGAGTTACGAAAATAAACTCGAGACGTCGTATCTGAAACGGACGCAGCTGTCAAGGCAGAGATCAAGTTGAGCGATCAGTTTTGGGGCTTGCCAAATCTCAAGAAATTACCTCATAGGAGTAAACAGAGGAGCGGAAGAGGGAGAGAGAAAGAGAGAGAGAGGGAAGTGGCCAGCAATCGGGCACGGTCTGCGACCTCGAACGAAAGTAAAAGTAATTTTTGTTGTGAGTCAGCGCGAAGATTTCAAGACGTTGGCCCGCAACCGGTTTCGGCGATTGCCACAGCGAAATGCCCGTGAAAGACCAAGCGGGGCAGGCAGACAGACAGACAGACAGACTCAGAGAGAGAGATAGGCGGGGCAGAGCCGAAATTGGCACAATGACCAGCCAAGTTTGTCACGCTGCTGTGGGTTAATGGTGTCAAAGCTGCTTATGTAAAGGCCTCCGGGTCTTGTTAGCTAATTTATTGCTACTATTCTTGAACAACTTAACCCAGACTGCACAGTAATTAATATCAATGCTTAACTGATTGATTTGAATTACCTCACTTTACAGTTTTTGATATTATTATACTGGTTCACAAAGCGAAAAGAGTTTAGTTATCTGTCTTTTATCTGAACTTTTAAAGCTACAGACTTGAAAATTGGAATATATACTCGTATATATCCACGTCAGATAAAGTCAAATTATTTTTTTTATACGCCCACTGGGGGCGTGGCAAATTGTTTTAATTTATATACATCCCTAAGTTTTAAAGCTAGATATAACAACTATTTTGCAGACAAATAACTGAATAATTCCTCCAAAGATTGATGAAAATTCTTTTGGATACACAAATTTAATAAACATTTTTTGGACGACCCTCTCCAAGGATCGGTTCACAAATATAAAAAATTTAATAATATTTAAGAGTGCTTTTGACTATTTTAGGCTCTTTCCCCACGCTCTTTCTTGTTTTCCTTTCAGTTTCTATCATAGGCAATTTTTAATACCCAAAACTATATTTCTTTCCCTCCACAGACACAATGAGAATGAGAATGAAAACGATGGGCTGGTTATTGGTGCTGGCGGCGAGCGCTTCGCTAGTTGCCGCCGAATCCAACTGGGGCAATGAGTGGTCGCCCATGGAGGCGGACTCGATGTTGAGCAGACGCTCGGCGGACACTCCACCCGCTGCGGAGGCGCAGGGACGCAACTATGCGGTGCACGAGGGCACCCAGAGCAATGCCACGGAAATCGATACAGTTATCGATCAGTTGATAAATTCGCGTCGGGAGGGTCGCCAGTTGGGCGAATATGATGCCGTCTATGCGGATGGGAACATTGATCAGGCGCTGCAGGAGGGCAACGATCTGCAGGCACGCAATTTGATCCGTGACAAGCTGTGCGGATTGGGTCTGATGAGCTGCGACGTGGAGGAGAAGCGTCCCTTCTACTCGACTATTTACGCACAGGGACCTCCACCGCCATCCGGCTTTGGCGGCGGCCCCTACGGACCGGCCAAGCCCATGCCGCCACCAAGCTACTTCAATGGTCGCCCACCCATGGGACCACCACCACCACCCAACTCCTTGAACTCGTTCGGGCCACCACGCAAGGTTGGCTACGAGGGATCCTACAAGCCACCGATGAACAGTTTGTACAGACCCGGTGGTCAATTCGGCGGCGCTTACCTGGAACACCCACCACCATCGGCGATTGATGGCTCCGATGGCATTACCTACACCAAGCCACCACCTGGTGCTCTCATCTATGATAGCAAGCCACCCGGTCCACTCTACAGCGGCGCGCCCAACGGTCCTGTGCCCGGTCCTGTCTACAATGGTCCCTCCAACGGTCCGTACAACTTTGAGAATCCCGAGAAGATCCAGGGTGCCAGCTCCTCTTTGAACGGGTTCTACGCTCAGCAATCGTCTTCCTCCTCGGCGGCCAGCTCGTCCAGCACCAAAGTGGTGGTGGGTGCACCCATCGACGCGGCCCTGCAGCAGCATGTCCATCATCATTTCCATCACGTGGATGGCGGCGAGGGTGCTAGTGCCCACATTCCAACAGTGCCCATACCCGTTGGCAGCGGCCAAACCATCAACACCGACTTCAGCGCCCTGGCCCAATCCTCGGCCACGTACACGCCCCAGGCTCAGGCCACCAGTTCCGGTTTCCAACAATCCAATGCGTTCACCGCCGGCTTCAATGGCGCCTCACAGGGCGGTCTGCTCTCCCAGGGCTATCCTGCCCAGAAGCCAACAGGTGATCTCTACAAGCCCACATCCGGTCTGGGCAGCTTCGGCGGCAGCTCCTCCGGCGGCTTCGGCCAGAATAGCTACAGTGGCACGCCCAGCGGCAGCTACCACAGCCAGAATCCCGACTACTACAAGAAGGAGCTGCAGGGCGCCGCTTCGGGCAACTACAATGGCCTCTCCACGGGCTACGGGGGCCAGAGCCAGGCCGGTCATTACCAAGGCGCCGGTGGCTATGACACCTCCCGTCAGCAGATCGTCGATTGCCAGTGTGTGCCCATCTCGCAGTGTCCCGCCGCGGATCGTATTGGCCGCAAAGAGGATCTCATTCTGCCCATTGATCCCAGGAATCTGGGCAAGGACATCGAAGCGCTGAGCGACGATGTGGCAACCAATGCCACCACAAAGGCTGATGACAAACGGGACAAAAATGAGAAGGATGACAAGGAAACGAAACGCACGCGTCGCCAGGCTGATGTTGACAACAAGGACGAGGACACCGGCGATCTGTCACTGGATGCCCAAGGGGTAAGTTAAACTCAATTTCCTTAGAAAAGACCTTATACCTTAGACGGCCCGACTAATGCAATTGACACATAATGCTCCCAAGTTGAGAGACTAATCGTAAACACACACAAATACCACTGCACCCATTGATCAACGCTCCACGCTCAACTCAAATTCTAAAACCCAAACACACCCCGCTCGTCCCGCTCGTCGTCGTTTGTCCGCGCCCTGCGTGCCTGGGTTGGTTGCCACCGATCCGTTTCGGGACTCGTCACTAATCCAACCGCAACTAAAACCAACCTAACCACGCACGCACGGGTTCAAAATGGTCGCACGTCCACAACAAGCTGCTTTGTCCGCCAGGCTAACCTCGTTGTGTCCTGTCTTCATTCCTGCAGCGTCAGTCGCCACTCGGACAATCGCCGCTTGCATTGCCCGCCCTCCAAGCCATCGAGCTGATTCAGCGCAAAGTGCTGCCCACATACGGTGTCAGTTTTGGTCTGCCGTATCCCACGTCCGGAAATCCGGGCGGCTATCCGTCAAATGTGCTCGGCGATTATTATCCCGCCCAGAATCCGTACTTTGGCTCACTGGGCCCGAACGGTCTGAATCTCGGTCTGGTCAATGTCAATCCGCTTGTATCGCTGCAAGTGAGCAAAACGGATTACGGCGAGAAGGTGGTGAAGCCTCTGGTCAATCTTCATGTCACGCCCAGTGCGAACATCATACAGAAAGTGGGCGATTTCTTCAAGAAGAAACCAACCGAACTGCACAGCACGCATTATCATCATCACGATCACTTCAGCGGCTACGAGCATCACGATCACCACCCGCACCACTACAGCGCACCACCACCAACGCACCACCACCACCACCATGATGAGCACGCTTTCGAGAGCTCTGGCCCAGCACACATTGGGCACTTTAGCGTTGAGATGGTGCCCAGTACGCCCATATTTGAGTATCACAGTGGACCCTCGTATTATCCACCCGTGCAGCAGCATTATCATCACGCTGATCATCACGTTGATCACCAAGCTGAACACCACTCAGCGGACTCATTTGATCACTCGTACAATTCCATTTATCCCGAAACGGCGCCTTCCGGTTATGGCAGCTATGGGGACTACTCCCAACATTACGAGCGTAGCGTCAATGTCAGCGCACCCGACTCGACCTCGACCTCGACCTCGGCCAGTCGCCGGGGCAAGCAGCTCAACTTGGGGCAGTTGCATAATATACCCGCCCAGGCGCCAGGCGCTGCGGCGGGCAGTGATTATGTGACCTTTCCTCATGATCGCCGACGAAGGAGCGTTGAAAATGACGATGAGTTTGAGTTGAAAGCGGAGCAGGTAACCACATTATCAGGCCAGGTTAATCCAGACAGGAATAAGACCTTAACACAAGTACAGTTTCAACAGATGCTAATTCTTCAATATTTCTTCCTCACTCTCTTCTGTAGCGCGCTTACTACGGCAATCGTCCTGTGGAGAAGACCTGTCGCATCAACGAGGTCTGCTGCCGTCGCCCGCTGCGTCCTCAGGCACCGCCCCAGCAGCTGGGACGTTGTGGTGTGAGGAATGCCGCCGGCATTACGGGTCGCATCAAGAATCCGGTCTATGTCGATGGTGACAGCGAGTTCGGCGAGTATCCCTGGCATGTGGCCATACTGAAGAAGGATCCCAAGGAATCGATCTATGCCTGCGGTGGCACCCTCATCGATGCCCAGCACATCATCTCGGCGGCCCATTGTATTAAATCGTACGTCGAAAATCGCTTACAACTCCTGCCAACTATTTTTAGTAAATGTTTTTTCCTTCTCCAGTCAAAATGGTTTCGATCTGCGCGTGCGTCTGGGCGAATGGGATGTCAATCATGATGTCGAGTTCTTCCCCTATATTGAGCGTGATGTTGTCTCCGTGCACATTCATCCCGAGTACTATGCCGGCACCCTCGACAACGATCTGGCCATACTGAAGCTGGATCATCCCGTCGACTTCACCAAGAATCCGCACATTAGTCCCGCCTGTCTGCCCGATCAGTATTCCGATTTCACAAACGCCCGCTGCTGGACCACCGGCTGGGGCAAGGATGCCTTCGGTGAGCACGGCAAATACCAGAACATTCTCAAGGAGGTCGATGTCCCCATTCTGTCGCATCATCAGTGCGAATCGCAGCTGCGCAACACCCGTCTCGGCTACAGCTACAAACTGAATCCGGGCTTCATTTGCGCCGGCGGTGAGGAGGGCAAGGATGCCTGCAAGGGTGATGGCGGTGGTCCGTTGGTCTGCGAGCGCAATGGCGTCTGGAATGTGGTCGGTGTCGTCTCCTGGGGCATCGGTTGCGGTCAGGTTAATGTGCCCGGTGTCTATGTGAAGGTGTCCGCCTACTTGCCCTGGATTCAGCAAATCACTCAGAGCTACAAATGATTAACGGAAGTCAACACGGAGCCAGCCACGATCGTTGCCTACCACCATCACGATAAAGGGGGCGATATAAAAGCTGACGACGCCTCTGATGAATTTGTTTTTCACTTTTGAACAGCCATTTGTTTGTTACGTAACTTCGATCATGATTTTGTTAGCCCACTCGATTTACTGTTACCGCTCGTTACCCGTTATTTCACTGTATGTTTAGGCCTCTTTTATATTACCTTGTTATTATGATGTTATTATTGTTATGACCCACGCACTCTTTGTCACCCTCATCGAGCCGAGACTCGATTGTTGTTGAATCAGTTAACGAGTGCATTGGCAATCTCTTGTATTGCAGTCCACTCAAGTTCCCATTCGTATTGTGTAAAATAGTTGTGTTTATATTAATTAATTTATTTTTTATACTTGTAATAAATTAAAAAACTATTTAAATAAATTAATTTATGACAAAAAAAAAGTTGATGTCTTATTTATTACTGATTTAAATTGAAACCATTCAAATTTTTCAGGAATAATATCTAACAAAAAAAATCCTAACAATTTAGCAAAATTCTAAGATTTAGTTAACCAAGACATAGGATTCATTAGTTTAGCTAATAGAAAAAATCCTAAGATGCCAAAAAAGATTTCATAGCCGTTCTTAAATCTGGACCGTCATGCATCGTAAGAACAACGTCGCGCGATTTTTTGCAAGTTTTAAATGATTTTTTAATACGGATTCCAAATATACACAATTAACACCTAACGATGTTAATTATCTTATAAATATATTTTGATAGTATTTTCTGTTTGGCACTACACTAGCCTGGAATTTAAACCCAGATCCCCTTTATCCATATGCTCGTATGATGACGTTAACTTATCTACTGAGAGTATACTAAGTCTTAAGTATGTATCTAAATATAACCGAGTATTTAGGTTTATATCTTCGTCTACTTTTCAAAGTACCGACAGGCACAGCATTAAATAATAAATAATTTTTTTTTTTTTAAATTAATGCCAAAGGTTCAAAATAATAATTGCATAATGAAAGATTCACTTTCAACACCCTCACCACAACTTTCCCTATCAAAAATAACTTTAATAACTAAAAATTCAATTTCATACAAAACATAGTTTAAAAAATATATCGCACTAAAAACTGTTGCAGCTGAATTGCCATTATAACCAACTTAGGATTAATTACAATTGGGCACTACCTATAAAATGCAAATAAAATTTTTATGATCGTCCACGAAGTGAAAAGAGTATATTGGGTTTGTACATTCTTCGCCTTACTGTGAAATATCTACTCATAATAAAATGTTGAGATTATTATAGACAGGTTAAAATTAACACAAGTCTCAGATCATGGCAAAAATTTTGGAATGTAAAGCTCATACCTTCCATATTTAAACTCCCATAACTTTGACAAATCTAAACCGATTTTCACGTTTGATGGCATTTTGCTCATTATTTGTCCTAAAGATTGATTCTACATTCAAAATATATTCATTTTTAAAAATAAATTTTTTTTCATTTTTGGTCAAAAATCACAAGGGTCCCCCCTTATTCATATCCGAAAAAAAAAATTTTTCAAAATTTAGAATTGCAAATTTTTGGTTTTAATCAATTGTATTTGCCATAATTAGCATAAAAAACAACATTTAAACCGATTCTGA
>SCDY01001392.1:0-36318 GCA_004143825.1 Drosophila micromelanica
CCCCCCAACCCCCCAACCCCCCCCCCCCTTTTCCTCCCCCACAAAAAATTTTCCCAGGGGCTTGTTTTCGGAAAGGGCAGAGCAAGCCCCCCCCAAGCCCCCAACCCCCAACCCCCTTTGACGTCGCAAACAAAAGTTTGACAGAGTGTCTGATGTGCGAAAGGCCAAGAGCAGCCGTCCAGAAGCCGTCATGGCCATGACTATTGCCGGACTGTTCTCTCCCCCCGCCACTCACTACCACATTGATTTACGGGTGGGAGGGGGGTGTTCATGAGGCGGGGGCGTGCGTTTGGGTGCAGGCCACTTAGCGCTGCACACACACGTCTCGTTGTTCGACGTTCGCTTTTTCGGTTTTTGTTTTCTTTACTGTTTTCTCTTCCAATTTTTCGCTTTGTTTTGCGCTGCTGCTTCTGATACCCTGCACGAAAAACTGCTATAATGGGCATGATTTAAACTATAGACTAATATTCCAGGTGTCTTTAAAATCTGCCAGTTTATATTTAAATTTTTGTTAATTTCACAAAAATTCAACTAAACTTACTTTAGGTTTTAAAATCAGTTATTAAGTCTGCTCATCAGCATTAGTAGGCCCCACAATTAGATCTCAAATGGTTAAAATATTTGCTTTAAATCGTGTCTACGTCTTTAAATACATATTCGAGGGTATCTGCCAGTCTAGTCACGATTATTTAACATCATTTTGGACTTGTTTCATAACTGTCTGCGCTCACATTTTATGGAGTTTATTAATTTGAGTGCTTTTCACCCGCTGGTGACATATTTTCCGGGCAACAACAGCAACACACACAACAAAAAAAAACACAACTTGTTTTATTGACTGTGCCCTCCGCTACCCCCGCCCTCCCTCTGATACAGTGCGTGTAGCGTGACGGGAAGGGGGGTTCGATGGTGTTTGGGTTTTTGTGTAACGCATGTGTCGCACAACTGTCAATATAAGTAAACGGATTGGCTTTCAAATGCTGTCCAGTGACCCTCTGTGACACGCCCCCCCCCCCCCCCACGCACACACTCCCCTTGTGGCAGCTCCCCCACCCTGTCAGTGGCCGCCCCTGTGCGAACATCATGTGACGCATCTCGTGTTGGCAATTGATTTTCAACTTTGGGGCACGTAGTTTAAAAATATTTTATAAATATTGACACTGAGATTACGCCCCAAACCAGCCGCGTGTACAGAGCAAATAAATCACGTATACGCTTCGTTGTACCGTCGGACTTACGGGTTGGTTGCTCTTTTGTTGCACTGGCTGGCATTTGCGTCATTCTGCCACGCAATTAGACAAGAAAATTTCACCAGCCAAAAGAGGACAGACAGACAGGGGGGGGGGGGGGGGGGAGGGGGGGGTGTTGTCGGGAAATTTCGCTTTTGTTTGAGCTTCTCCTCATAAACTTTGCATGCCTTCAACTTTTTGATTTGTGTCATTGTCTATAGGCTGTTGTTGTTGTTGTTGTTGTTGCAGTTGCCGTACGTGCCACAAGTTGAGTTTTGCTCGCGAACAGCCGCCAATTTTGCGGCAATTTTCGGGCGCCAACTTTTTAATTGTCTTGCGTTTAGACAGCTAAAGGAACGAGGACATGAGAATGTAAAAGGAACGAGGACATGTTGTTTGTCTTGGCTTCACACACACGCATTCCCATTAAAATGCATGTTTTTGACTTGTCTTATAGATTAAAGTAAACTCCATTCTAAATAAATTAGCAGCAATAGAAAAACATTTAAAAATTCAAGGTTATTTCGTCGCAAATAACTTTTATTTTATAAAGAGAACTAAAGAACTTTATGGTTTGCGGATCAGCTTAGGCAGACTTATACGTAAATGTTCTAAGGATCCCTTGAAGCGCCCTAGATCCTCTCCAAGCTATAATCCTTCACACTTTGCACACTCTCAGCCGCTCCCACATTTTAGTTTCTTTCTCCTCTACGTCTCTGTCCGATTTACACAAATTGTTATGCAGTCTTTGGCCAGCTCTAGAAGGAGTGAAAAGTCAAGAGCCAAGCGAATCGCTTTTACAAGCACAGAGGCTGGCCGTGCCAGGACCAAAACAGGACAGCAAAGCCGCAATAAAATGTGAAAACATTAAAGCACCAACTAACAACAGCAGCCGCAGCAGCAACAGCAGCAGCACAATCCAAGGCATTAGGTGAGCTAAGGGGCAGCTGATGGAGGGACGGCGGCGAGGGGGGTATATTTCACAAAAGGACACCAGACACACCTAAGACATAAGCCGCTATCATTCACCCTTAATCCGTTTAAGGACACTTGACGTGCACGGCAGCAACAGCTACGACAGCAACAGCAGCAGCAGCAACAGCAACAGCAGCTAACCGCAAACAGGCACACCTATAATACACCTAGACAGAGTGTGCGTGTGTGTGTGTGTGTGTGTGTGTGTGTGTGTGTGTGTATTGTGTGTTTGTGTGGCTGTCTAGTAGCGACCACCCCGCTGCTGCCCCGCACACTCGAGGCACAACTAAAAGTCAGTCAAGTTGACCAGAAAGTGCAGGAGTTTATAAAATGAAATGATGACGACGATGACGAAGACGGCGACGGGATAGCGGAAGAGGAAGAGGGTCAAAATGGCAACATAAAGAAAATAACAGATAGAAACAACAACAGCAGCAACAAAATGAAAGCGGCAGCCGCCCGCATTGAAAGTGAAATAAAACACAAAACACAAAACACAAAAAAAAACAGAAAAAATATAAATTCAAAAATTATGTACAAATGAACGAATCTTAAACACCCTGTAAGCAGAAAAATAAATGCAATAACAGCCAAGAAGGGGTAAAACTTATTAATATAAAAAATGCAAATTATAAAATGAAAGAGAGTACACCAATGTTTAGGAAGTTTTAGGCCTAAATTTACTAAAAAAAAAAAATAATAATACAACTCCTATTTGGAGTCTTTTGTAGTTAGATTTAAATGTCAAATCAAAATAAAATATCATATTTATCACATGTTTCTATAATTTAATATGACCCTATTTTCATAACTTCTAAAAGTAAAGGGTATACAAAATACCAAAACACACACACACACACATAAAGAGCTGTCTGGCCAGGTGTGCGTGTGTGTGTGTGTGTGTGTGTGTGTGTTGGTGTATACGGAAATCTGAAACCTGAAATCATCCACTTAAAAGCTAAGGGTCGATAAGTTACTGATGCCTGACAGTTTATGGGGCACCTTCCAAAGTTTTTACGGTTGCTTTATTGACAAGAGTCTAACCCTAACCACCCTAACCCACCCAACCACCCACCGCACCATCCACCCGTGGCTCATCAAGTGGCATGCTTTATTTATGAATTGTTGTCGCTCTTCTGGGCTGAGGTGTTGCCCCCATCGACAACGTTTAAAAGCTCCAAAAGATGACGCCTTTAAGAACTGCATTGCTGAACTGTCCCATCTCTTTCTCTCAATCTCCCTCTCTCTCTTTCTTTGTCCACCTTCCCCTTTAACTACTGAGATACTTGACTACATTTATTGTGGCATAAATTTGCACTTTGTTGTGGTTTGGCGACACTCACATATAGACAGAGAGAGAGAGAGAGAGAGAAAGAGAGGGAGAGAGAAAAAGTAGCAAAACGACCAAGTTGAGGTTAGGTGGAGCATAAGAATGAGGTTAAGTTGAGGCTGGCTAAAGATAATAACGGAGAATAACTAGAGAGTGACGTAGTTTGTCTAACGTTTTGTTATTTAGCTGGCAAATTGTTTTATGCTCACCGCCTTGTCTGGCAATTCGCACCGTTGAACTGAGAAAAGTTGATGAGACACAGGCGAGACCAAAAAGAGGATGAGGATTAGATGAAAGCGGCAAGGGGAGTTCAAAATAAAAAGCAGACAAATATGATCAGAGAGTGAAAGAAGGAGAATACCACTAAGAGACAGTCTCAAAGGGAGAGAGAGGGAAACAGAGATAGCGAGAGAAACGGAACGTCAGACAAATGATGAGATCTTTAAATCAATTTGTACGAAGAAATTAATAGACAGATGGAGAATCGCAAGGCAAAGTAAAGTAATTATATAATTAACTATAACTAAGGAGCTTAATAGACACATATTGATTAATCAGATATCTAATGTATGTAAGCCAAAAGAATTCTGAATATAAAATTGTTACGACGAGATAATTGAAAGGAGTTTTGTGTTAAGACATTATTCTCTAATCCACAACTTTTGTGTTGTGGGTAAAGTCAATTTTGTAGGTTTTTATTGATGGGATTGTTCGACCTCTGCTTCTTATTTAGTTTTACCGACTGCACACAGTCAACTAATTAACGGTAAACATATAATTTCGCTACAAAACAACAAGAATTCTCTCCATTCCCAAAACAAACAAGTCAAACTGAAAGGGGGCAAAAGGAAAACGAAGAAAAACATCTAGGAAAAGGGGGCAACAAATCGGCAGAGCAAAACTTTTGTCATTTGCACATTGTTTGGGACGGTCATTTGATGGCACGACCCTACACTATCCCCACGCCCCCAACTACCTGCCCTACCTCACCCCAGTGGAAACTCCTTCCCTCCGCCCGAAACTCTCAACAATACTATGTATTACTCATTAGCAAAGCTCATTATTGTCAATAGTTGGATAATTTAGTCTTTTGTTTCTTTTTGTGTTTTGGTTTCTTTTTTCCAGTTTTCTTCTTTTATCTTCTGTTTTTGTTCCTTTTTTGCTTTTACTCCACCTTTGTTTGGGGGCGTCCCCTCGTCCTTTTTCGATTCCAAGGGTTTCGGCTCCATTATTTGCTTGTTTTATTTTCAAAGTCATTACAAAAGTTTGCCGCATCGATAAATGGATAACCAAAACAGCAAAAACAACAACAACAACAACTGCAACAAAAATAATAGAGACTGTAAGGTGCTCGGAACACCCTTGGGCAACTATGTCATCAATGCCCGGTCCCAAAAATCCAATGAAAATAAAAAGGAGAACATTGAACTTACGAAAGTTTGAATACGCTTGCACGGACAATCAAGGAACAGAAACCTATTTATATGGTGTATTTAATAATAATAATAAATAAACAGATTGGGCAAAGCATAACTAAATATTTCACAGTTCTCCATATTCCTTCCTTAATAAAATTATTGGTTTTACCTATTTTACATTTATTTTTAAATTTTTGAAATTTTTGGAAAAATGTGAAGAAGCAAAAAATGTGCACTCATTTTTCGAATGTAACCTAAAATCTTGTCAAATTTAACAACAACTGTAGCAACTGATATACCAGTTTATATAGAGAAGCAGGTATAGACGACTTTAGGCAAGAACAAAATACTTTTCTACGTGTTTTGTGGTGGCCCTAACCTCTCAGAAGTTTTCAATTGACTGCGATGCTTGGTAACTAATTGGAAACAAATGAGTACGAAGCACAGCTAAATGAAAACGGTGGCAACCCTGACCCAAACGCATACACGCGATAAATAGAGAGTAGGAATTGCGAAAGAGAGTAAGAGCAAAGGCGAATAGGAGAGAGAGACAATTAGGGGACCAAAGGAGGAGTAAATGACTAAATGCATTCATTGTGCGCATTGCAAAATCGAACAAGACAACGGCAGGTGGCAGACAGCAAAGGAAGGAAAAGGGAAGGGTAACGACCTAAAGAGCTAAGGACCTAAGGAACTTAAGCACCTCAGGGTAACCTGTTGTTCGCGTGGGCCAAGGGGATGGTGGTGATAGGGGAAGAGGTGGTTTGCCCGTGGCCAGCAAAACTTGCAAATCAATTAGGCAACGCAGCGCCAATTTTGTTGTGCGCATTTTTTTACCCTATACTCATTGAAAGTGCATTAAAAGGGGCATAATCAGCCAGTGAAGAAGTATGGAACGAGTTAGCAAATTTATTGTTTGTCTATGAATATTAACACTTAAATAAATAATTAAAATTATAAGAAAACTTTCGTATTGAAAGAGTTCTTATACTAGAGCTTAGCTTAAACTAACAAAAAAAATTATTGAAAAATTGAGAAATTTTAAATTTTAAGTAGAAAATTCGGGATTTTTCAATGTACTTATCTTGTGGAGCTGAATACAGGGCATCTGCTAGTTTAGCACTCTCGACTTTAACACTCTTATTTGCTGTTGTTGTTATTGTTTTTGTTTTTGTTTTTGTTGGCTCTGAAAATAGAAAAAGTTGTTAATTGAAAACGCGCTAGTGTTTGTTTATTGCTGTAGTTGTTGTTGTTTTTTTTTTTTTTTTTTTTTTTTTTTTTTTTTTTTTTTTTTTTGCATAGCTTGTTTTCCACTTGGTTGCAGCTTAAAGTTAATAACAACATGCCGCTTTCCAACGGTTTTTAACCTGTGCCGCCTTGAGCACTCCTTACACCCCTGGCAACCCCCCCTCCCACTGCTTCTCATGTCTGCTAGTTAATCCCTGACACGCTGCAAGCGACAAACCAACTGAATTAACACATTAAAATTACTTTTTATAACAAGCCAAAGCACACACACACGCACACTAACAACAATAACACACACTTGTTCAAACCAAAGTTGAGTAATAAAATGGCAGGCAAACAGTCAAGACGACACACAAAAAGATGAAGAACAGCCAAAGAAAAGGGCAAGGTACAGTAGCAACTTCCTAATGGGGACCCCTAATAAATTAACCGCAGCAACATTTATTTTTCAATCGGTCTAAATCAAGCTATGTCATTTTAGATACGTTTTTTTTATTAATAAAAAGAAAAACATGAGCTTGCTTTTATTAATTTGTTCTAGTCTATAATTTTTTTAAAATTTTTTTTAGTCTATAATTTTTTAAAATTTTTTTTAGGTATTCGTAGAAATATAGAAGATGTTTTAGCTCACGGTATATGTCAGCTTACGGTATATTTTTCGGTATCTTTCTATAAAGAATGTAAAATTTCTTATGCCATGCTTAATATTCTGTTAAAAACCCCCATGAAATATTCGTTCACTGAATTTTAGTACAATTTTTAGTACAAAAATAAATATACAAAGATATATATCAATAAATCAATTTGATTCAGCAATACCTGTTCCCAATTTCAATAATTGTAAAATAATTCCTTGTTGAAATTCAATAATTGGAAAGTTTCTTTTAAGGAGTTTCCACTGTACAAGCTGAAAGCTGTAGAGGCCACGACTGGCAAGCTGGCAACTGGTTTAACCTTCCAACACATGCGACCAGCTTGGACAAAAGGAGAAGACAAAAAGAAAGAAAGAAAGCAAAAAATGCTGAAGAAGCCAACAATTTTGGATTTCACATGCGTGTCCTTACCCCAAGTGTGCGTGTGTGTGTGTGAAGTTGAGGTGTTGCGTGTCTGTGAAATGTTTTGCGCCATGTGCGTGACTGAATGCCTGACTAAACCCCTAGCACACATATATCTCAAGAGTTCCCCTCCCCCGCTCGCCTGCCTCCCTGGCCACACCTTGTGTGCTTGGGGCAACGCCGCTTGCCACACTCCACACGTAGCAGGTGCTTAATCTGACTAAAGACTCGCATCGAAATTAGAATCCGAATCTCAATCACAATCACAATCTGAAAATCACTGAATAAAGTGAAGTCGCTTTGATTTGCAATTTTTGCTGTTATTCCATGGGAATGGGAATTGTGAGAGAAAGAAAGAAAGAACAGAGTTTTTTAAGGCTTATTATTGTTTTTGATAAGCACATTTTATTAGCCTTTAACCTGGCAAATCTTAATTCTTAATATATTCTAAAAATAAAAACGAAATCTTGAATCGAACTAATTGATCACGAATATAAATAGAAGTATGTTTATACTATTTAATATAAAATACACTTCAAATTTTCTTTGAAATATACTCTGCCACTAGACACTAGATGGCGCCAGTCTATGTTTCGAATTCTTTGCCATGAAATTAGATCTCTGACAAAGGTGCACAGTGTGGGCAAAGCATCTATGGCAACCGCACACAAATGGCAAATTAACAGTTGGGTTATCAGCAGGCAAACACACACCTACACCTACACCTACACCTACACACACACACACACACACAGAGAGATCGATACAGTTGAATATTATTGAAGCCCAGTTTCAATGCCAGCGAATTTGTTTCGCTTTCGACCGACAAATTACGAGAAAGCTCTTGAGGACGTTGTTGCCACAGCAGCCACGTTCTGACTATAGCTGGAGCTGGAGCAAGTGGACGGACGGACGGCGGCAGCCGCAAAATGCAATTGAAGCACGACAGCAACGGAAAAGCAAGCAAGCCGGATGACATTGGAGCGACTTGAAGACACCCTGTAGACAAATACGATTGAGAGATTCGGCACCAAAGCAAAAGAGCGCGATTTCAGAGAACATGACATTAAATTTTAAACTTGTTTAGAATTCTTATAAACCTAAGTCCAAAGGTTTTAAGGATGGTTTTTAATAATTGCCCATGTTTGTAATTAGATAAAAAAATCTTCTAAAATTAAAATGTTGAGTGGTTATCCGATTATTCCTATGGGACCTGTATGATATTTATATTTGTGTTGTGTGAAACTATAATAACCTGTAATCGTACAATCGTAAACTAATTTAATCTTGCAATTTTCAATATTTTGCTTACCGCGAAAGTTGCACTTTCATATATATTTTATATCAATTTGAATTACGAAAATACATGAAACATGTAAATTTCAAAAAGTCTCGATCTTGTATTCAATTTAAGGACCGTTTTTTTTTCCAACGTTCAATGCATCAATGTCAGTTGTTTTTAATTTAAATTGGAATATGTGCAGGGTATACAAAGAGGAGATGGCGGCAAAGAAGCCATGTTCCTTATGATGATGATGATGATGATGATGATGATGCGAATGGAGCTGAGGCTGAAGATGACTTTGATTGCAGACAGGTGGCATAAACAGAACTCAGCTCAGGTGCGAGAAGGTCAACATCATCGATTCAATATTCAAAATGTAATTTAGCGTAATGTACACACGGCAGCAGCATCAACAGCAGCAACAAACACTCAAGTAGCTATTGCTGTTGCTGCAACATGAGATGCCGCAAGTGCATCGATAGAGTCCTGCCTTGCCACAGCTACACCAACAGCTTCAGGCTCGTTTTATAGATAACGTTATTGTTGTTGTTGGTCATATTCAGCTTATTCTCCATCTTATTGCTTGGCATTCATCGGCAACAATAAATTTCACTTCCGTTGCGTGAAAATTTAAGATAATGTTGACACCTGAAGGCCGCCCAAACAAAACTGAAAACTGAAGCTACTGCAATTGGATAACGGATATTGAATTTTAAACTAAAACGGTAATCAAATTGTGAATGCAAAGAAACCACGATATAACAAAATTTCTGCAATTGCATAACAATATTATATTTCCACAATTAATTGATAATTTCATCAGACCATGAATAAATTATAATTTATTTAAAAGTGTTTAAGAACAAAATGTTGCAAAGATTTTGATATTTTTGTTCTTTTTGTTTCTCTTTCAGTCTGATTTCTTTGAGCCTCAGTTCGAAAGTGTTTGAAAGTGATTTTTTTTTTTGAATGACTTGAGCAGCACTTAAAGTGCTTCCGATTGAGCGAATGAACAAATCCAATGAACTGGAGTAGTTCATCAGTAAATTAAGAGCTTTGAGCTTTGTGCCCTTTGAATACATTCAATACACTCAAATGACATTCAATCAAGGGTTAAACCCACACGCCGTGTCTTTTGGCAATGCGTGTGTCTCTCTCTGTGTGTGGCTGTGTGTGTGTGTGTGTGTGTATGTGTGTGTGTCTTGTGGAACGTTAAAAAAAAGCTAAAGGCAGGCCGCAGGCGACGCGACTGCGTTTGCTTTTCTTTTGGCGAGTGGAATCAATAAAAAACAGAGAAAAACGAAATGCAAAAAATTGGAAAAAACTGAGTTGAGAAAGGGTGGGGAAGGGGAGGGGGGATGGTGTTGCTCTTGGTCGGGAGTTAAAGCCAAAACAAGCATCCGTCAGATACGCGCAGCGTGCAAAAACCTTTTAGTTATATTAATTTCAAATCCACAAACACTTGCAATAGCATAGACAGCCCCCTCCTCCCCTCCTCACCCCCTTGGTCACTCCTACGCCAGGCTGCAGCAAGGCACGCCCACTATTTTGATAGCTTTAATACACGGCGGGCGGTAAACGAAATAGTCGTAAAAATTTGTTATGAGCCACACTTGAATTGGCCCACATCTGCGAATGTATCCGGTCTTTAGTTGGGGGTTAGTGTTAAGGCGGAATTGCGGTAATTGTGGGTGGGAGCAGGAGGCGGGGGCCGGGGGCAAGGCTTTTCTTCGGCAGACCTTGGCCCTGGCGCAAATGGATCTTGTCGCATAATTCTTGGGCAAATTGCAACAGCGATTTATCTTGTTGCCAATTAGCTTCGCTGCGACGCGGCCAATAACAATTGCCGTTGGCCCTGTTTTCTTTTTTTTTTTGCTTTTTTAATTAGAAAATGCGCGCAGACAAAATGGCCCGAAAAGCGTGGGTGCTGAGTGCAGACACTTGGGCTTCGGCGGCAGGACTCGTTTTTGTTGAGCAAGGTGTAAAAACTAATTACATTAAAACTGCCACGAGTTCAATTCAATTGCATTGACTGCAGCGCAAGTGTGTGTGTGTGTTCGTGCGTGCGTGTGTGTTGAGTGTGTGTGTTGAGTGCAAGGTGTAAGCTGGCAACAACAATAACGACAGCAACAACAGCAGTCGCAGCAACAACAATCGCATACAAAAAATTCGTAGCATACTTTTTAGCGCAGAGCCTTAATCAATGCCAAATGGCAAAAAAAAAATAACAACAAAATAAATAAACAGGCGAAACGAGTAAAAAGGGTAAACCCCGAAAGAGCGCACATAACGGTTCATATGGCAAAATTGTCTGCTGCCAATTACATAAGATCTACATTTAAAGTCGCCGTGGCTGTTGCTCTTGCAATAAAATAAATGCACAAAATATACCCTAATGAAGGCAACTAGGGTATACGAGCTAAGTTGAGCTGAAAACAACAGAGTTGTAATTATTTTTAATTTAATTGAATTTAAAGTAAGTCAAAATCACTTAATATTCTAATTAATTGTGTAAACAATATTTCAAGTCCGTGTAAATATTTTACTCAATATATAAAATTTTCATTATAATTATGATGATTTACAACTTAGTTAAAACTAAACTGATATTGATAAACTTTTTGTTTATGATTTAATTAACAGATTAGATTAATTCGGCATTTTAATTACCAAACATACAATTCGTTCAAGATACAATTTTAACCAAACATTTGCATAGAATGTGCAATTTTTAGTTTTTTTTTGCGCAATATTATCGAAAACTTTTTAAATTTTTTTTTTAACTTTTTAAACCGAAAATCATTTAATTTACATTGATATACCACAAATGATGAAAAGCGCAAGCACAAATTCAATTTTTTCATGCTCGATGAATTAACTGTTACAATTTGAATTCCCTCAACGTTTCATCAGGCAGAGCATGTAAAAGTCCATTTCAAATGTTGAATTTTACATGAATTTATTATTGTGAAATGGTCGTTGTTGTTGTTGTTGTTTTTGTTGTTATTATTGTTGTTGTTGCTGTTGATGTTGGGGCTGACTTTGCTTTCAATTGTAATGTCAAGTGATTGGTTTTGGTTTTGCGGATAGAGTGAGGAAAATTTCAGGCAGACACAGGTGTGTGAGTGTGTGTGTGTGTGTGTGTTTGTGTGTGTGTGTGTGTGTGTGTGTGTGTGTGTGTGTGTGTGTGTGTGTGTGTGTGTGTGTGTGTGTGTGTGTGTGTGTGTGCTGTACGATTTTAGCTGCAATATTCCACCCTGCGGTCTCTGGCCCTATTTTTGGACTCGCATCCCCACACAAGGGAGGGTGCAAAAATCGGAAAGCATTTCGTGGGTTTCTGCATTTTTCGGCAGAAAACTCCTCCAACTCGAACTCGCGCACTTTTATTAATAATCGACATTTGTTGACGCACATTTCTGTCTAAAACTCAGACAGCTGGCGTATGGATTTCTATTTCTTTTTATTTGTGGTCATATCAGATATTATGTCACGCTTAAATAGGGTACACACACGCATACAAAACTTACGCAATGTGTTCAATTTCGTAATAGATTTAATTTCGATGATACTCACAATATGCAGCATATGCTATCTTGTTGTATATATAAAAACTACAAAAATTTTATGATATATAAATAAATATAATATGCATTTTCAAGTTTTGTTTTTGTTTATGAAACTTTCACGATTGATTTAAAATATTTTTTTTCTGAGTGTACATGATTAAAGGAGAAAACCTTTTTATTTTATTTTTATTTTGTTTTTTATTTTTTTATTTTGTTTTTATTTTTTTATTTTAACCACAAATTTTATATACCATGTATGTGATTATGTGATCTCCTCATTAAACATTGCACACTACACTACTTTATAGCATCATTTTAATTAAATTATATGCAAAGTTTGATTTTCTATTTTCTCCCATTTAAAAGATGAATCAGGGCAATCCATTAACAATGTATTTGTATGATAAAATAGTCAATTAAAAACGGCATCTAAGTGGTACTTATTTTCTTAGATATCCAGGGAATATGGGTGACAACATTTGTGAAGACAACACAGGCTTTCCTTATACAAGCTCACATAGATTAAAGGACCACCAGAATCGCCCTTGTAAATAATAGTCCCAGTTTCACCTGGGACCAGTCGTAACTTTGCCAAAACTCAACCGATTTTAATAAGGCTGGACTTTTTGTTCATGGTTCGGTGTCTAAATGAATTCTACATTTCAGTCTAAAAATAAAATTTTTGGTCCAAATTCATGTCAAAAACTTTCGAACAGATACCATAGTGCTCCCATATAGGGATAGGTCTCAACTTTACCCAGTCGTAACTTTGCCAAATCTCAACCGATTTTGACGAGGATGGTATTTTTGTTCATGGTTCGGTTAATGAACACACATACATATATGTATATGTACAACTGTATTCTTTAAACACAAGCACCAGAATTTATATTTCTCAATTTTCGGTCGCTCGTATTCTCTTTCGCTTGAAAGGTTTCGACACTTTGGCATGAAAACTTATAATTCAATTGTTGGTTGGGGTATCTACAAGGGGCTAGATAGTAAGGACGTATTTATGTATAATGTATATATATTCTTGATCTGCGTCAATATTCAGTTTATCACCACAGATCACAGCTGAATGCAGGGTATCCCTAGAGCACACCTACATGTTTTATATATAATATATAGATATTGCTATACATTTCGAAAGTTATTGACCAACAGCTGGTGGTATTGAGAAGGGTCTAAAAGCAGAAGCAATTCTTGGAATTCCAAATTCTGTGTAAGTCGCTGCAAAAAACAAAAAGGTGAAAAAATTCACACTCTGCGGATGCAAATGAGCCAAGCACATTGTCAGAGCCAACAATATTACCACAGTCCACAGCGCAGGGCCCGGGTCTAAAGTGCTTTTGGTGTCCAGCCCGAAGTCAACGCCAGCCCGACGTGGCTGAAAACTGAATCACTTGGAAACATTGCAATTTAAGCAGAAAATATGGTCTTAAACTAGTTTTGCCACGTTTTCGCCTTCAGTTTGAAACTAATGCTTACGCTGACAAACAAAGCCAACAAAACAGAATAAACAAAAATAAAAAAACAATGACAACAATGAATGCAATGTAAACCAAAACATATTTCAAGTTATGAACACATATTGCTTTCAAATGCCCTTAAAAGTTAACATAAGCTTTTAAAATGCAAATGAAAACGATTTCTAAAAGACAAGTTGGGTATTACAAAAATAACGTCTTTTTAAACTATACCAGTCTGGAAAGCTTCCCAACAAAACAAATTTTTAAAAGTTTTTTTTTTAATAACTGACAAAAAAGGGTGTAATTATGAAAGAATTATTTTTCCAAATATGAATAATTGTGTTGCTAAAACCGTTTATGGCTTAAAATGTGCATTATTTTTTATGCTTGAAAACTGTTTAGGCCATCAAATATGTCTGTTGCCTTTTGATGTTCCATCTGAAGCCCACAGTGGTGATTGCTGCATATCATCCACAACACTTTCTGCACATTTATGTAGGTGTGTGTGCGTGTGTGTGTGTGTGTCTTGTACGTGCCGGGCATAGATAAATACTGACTGGGCCAGAACTTCACGTCGGCACGTCCCGATCAACAGCATTTCTACTTCAATACATAAGCCTACATCGGCAATTGTGGCTAAGCAAAAAATTTCCCTTTATGAGATCTGTTTTATTGATTCTATGCGTCTGCCTGGCTAGAAGCTACCTGTTGGCATGTTGGCCAACTAATAAGCGAGTTAACACAACAGCCACGTACATTGCTTCATAGAGTTATTAGTGTCGTCCCAAAAGGTTTGTGGACGGAGGAGGTGATCGGACAGCCGGTGGTCAGTATGGGTACATAGTCTATAAGAAGTTGTCAATTATATTTTCTTAACAATTATACAAGTCAAAAAAGGTTTTGTTTTAATAATTGATCGAAAAATATTTTATATAGATTAGACTGACAAAATAAACAAAATATACATAAGAGCAAGAACGTTTGGATAGAAGATCGATTTTGAATTTTATAGAATTTATATGCTTTGTAGAGGTATAATAATAATATTGATATAGAAAAAGTGATTATGCTTATAATGTATATTATATCAACAAAAAAATGAAAACTACGATTTAATACAATTGTTATTTTTTTAAATATTTTTTTACTTTTATATTTCACGTATAAGATCTGCAAAGATTATTTTGGGACTTAATAAAAAAAATCTTTTATTTGTGTGTACATAAAAAAAGTATGTATAAATTTTTGTTCGAAAATGCTATTTAATAATAATGTTTAAAAATATATAATATGTGGAAGGCACTTTAAAACTTTTACGTATACTTTTATTTTTTATTTATACAAAAAATATGCAAATGCAAGAAACTATCCGTTGGATATTTTTGAGTTTTAGTTTGACTTTATACCAAATACAGAAAAAATAGTTTAAAAAGTCTCTCGACTACAATTGCAGTCAAATCTTTCCAGGAGCTAGCTATATGTACTTAAATATGTATGTATGTAAATTGTAGACAAAAGTAATTCGTGCCTAGAACCGGGAACAATGGATGATCATTGTGCGATTCTCATTTGAGACGAACAGTGTCAGCGTCTGCTCGGCATGGTAATTGAAATTGTGATGAATAGTCAGCGAGTGTTAATGAGCACTTTGGTCGAGACAGACATTCGCTGGAAGCATTACGTTCACGGCATTCCATTAATGGTCAGCTAGTTGGCTGTTATTAATCAAGAGGCTGCCTCCGATGCCCGGCAAGAAACCGGAGAACGAAGACCGAAGACCGAATGTGTGGGTCGGCAGCGAGGCCACCGCAAAATTGCAGCGATGAGCGGAAACAACCGATGGGTAAAAGCAGAGGCGGCAGCAGCAGCAACAGCATCAGTAACAGCATCAGCAACAGCGTGCAGCATCCTCATCAACAGGTAGTAAAACGCCAAGACGTGCCCATCAATATCAATACAATGGCATCGTGCGTGACATGTTCGGCTTGAAAACAGCTCATGCTCCCACTGTGAGTAGTGAGAGATAGAGAGAGAGCGAGAGAGAGAGCGAGAGAGAAGCGTGCTTAAAGCGCAGCAAGAAAGAAACAGTGGAGATACCAAAGAAGCAAAGAAGTTGGCAGCTGGCGAACTAACCGAGTATCCGAGTGTAAATGCGAGTGCACTCAAACTCAAACTTCGCCGCCGAACTTCACTCAAGAACACAAGAGATACAGATACGCGGCATTCAACAGATACACACCTCGCTGCTCGGCTCGCAAGCAGTTCAAAATACTGGTTTTCTGCAGGCGGCCAAGTTCGTTACAAAGATTTGCTTTCATTTTTCCGTTAACGGCCACAACGTCGATGCATGTGTGTGTGTGTGTGTGAGGTTGTGTGTATCTGAGAGATACGTTTACACATTTACCTATTGTATGTGTGAGTTTTCGTATTCAAACTGCAGCAGCTGCTACCTTTGCTACCTTTGTGTGACTGTCCAGGTAGTTTTGTTGAGCCTGGGTTTTCAGCTTGGCTTGCCTTTGCTTTGCCTTCGCCTTGCTCTTCTTTGCGCGCTTCTTTCGCCTCGGCTGTTATGTTAATCCATTGGCTAAACATCTCGGGCTCAATCCGAATCCCGTGCCGGGCTGGCCCGCGTACACACCTGAGCGGCAGCTGCAGCTGCCCAGGGACAGGTAGCCAAAGGTTATTTGATTATTCAACAGCCATTTTTTTGTTTTTCGTTATTTCCCTTCGACTTCCACCGACTGCCTACCTGGTTCGGGCGAAGCCAAACGTCCGCATGTTCGTCAGAATTTTTTGCAGTTGTGTTTTCGCTGTTTTGTTATCGGCCTTTTGGCCGAGATAGAAACGCATCTGTCGACATGTTGGGCCTTTCCGCAATCCTCGCCAGCCTCAGCAATGACATCAGAGCTCAACTGAAGGTTTGTCGTTTTTTCCAGCTCTGAATAATATCTTTACATATATTTCACTTTTATTTGTTTGCACAGCTTTGAATTGTTATTGGATACCTCATTTCGTATTTTGAGAACTACAAATTGATCGATACGCTCGAGAGCCAATTGAAAAGCAATTTCCGTAAAATTTATGACCATCTGTTGGACACATGAATTTAGATCAAGTGAAATAGTTTACAAGTATTGATACAAACTTTCAATAAACCAGTTTCAAATACTCTTTAGAATGCAAGCCAGCGGGTTAGAAAATTAATGAAATCGAATGTTTGCCTAAAGGCAGCTGCAATGCGCTCTATGCTCAGATCTAGCAATGACCCTGACTCTTAATAGAGAAGCATCTGATATAAGTAATATATATAAATATATATATTTGTGCATGTCTGCAATTGATTTGATAGGCTAATGTGCACCTGCTTTCGGTTTACCCCACATAACCTGCCAGCGATTCCAGTTCGAATCGATTCGATTCGTTCGTAATCCATTTGCTTGTTGCCGCAATCGATTTGTTCGCGTTCACAGCACACAATTTGAAGCCGGCGACATGTCGGCCTACT
The DNA here is from genome assembly GCA_004143825.1 of Drosophila micromelanica. Classification (NCBI taxonomy): domain Eukaryota; kingdom Metazoa; phylum Arthropoda; class Insecta; order Diptera; family Drosophilidae; genus Drosophila; species Drosophila micromelanica. Next base: position 17,084 of record SCDY01001392.1, read on the forward strand.
TTCCACACGATCCGCTGATAAGATAATGGGGCTTTTCCTCCGACGCCGAAATACGTACGGTAGCCAGTCAATGACTACCATTATATGGGCCTACAGGCGGGTGAGCTATTTCCCCTCGCAAGAAACTGAAGTGTAAACATTGCCTTTTAGAAATCGTTTGCAGTTGTATTTGTTTAGATTTTGGTTCGTGTTTATATTGGAGCTTTCATAAGTCGGAAAGACTTTATGTGTGTGTGTGTGTGTGTATATATGTATTATTCTGGCAATCTTATCGACCGTTTTGGGGGTTGGGGTGGCAAACAATATATTGATACTGATGAACGATCCCAGACTGCAAAGAAATACGCTCGAGGGTTGATCAACAAGTTCCCTTACGTCATCAAACTTCGAGTGTATGTGTTCATATATATTATATATACTTACTACCATAGCTGGGGCTTATCTGCCGTGGGTCACATCGGAGGTCTATAAAAAATCGTAAAAGTAAAATGCATATTGTTTTTTTTATAATTTCTGTTTATTTTTACACAATTGTTGTGTGTGTGTTTTGAAATTGTAAATTTATTTATATAAATAAATTTGCCAGTTATTCATATGCGTTGGCATGTAAAAAATTCGCTTAGTTTAGGACTCTATCTCTCTTTCTATACGAAAAACGACTTATAAAAATACATATCGCATTTATTTACTGAACATTTTTCACATAAAACTTTGTTTTCTATTTCTTATTTCGACTTCTATATGGAACATAGAAATATCTGCACACACACACACGCATACATATGTAAATATGTAATTACAGGTCCTAACTATAAACTGTTCGATTCGATAGATTTGATTTTTACACATATTTTTATATCATATGAAATTTACAGCGAAAACTTAAGCACGTAGATTAAAAATAAGTTGTGTGTGGTTTTTTTGTTTTTTGTTAGTTTTTTTTAATATAAATTAGGTGTTATTTATTGATATAACGACTTGTCTTAAATTGGAGTTACCCATTATAATTTTTATTCGGAAGTTTTAACGAGGATCTGTATTTTTTTTCTCGTATTTTCTTGTCTGCTATGCCTAAACATAAGATATTGAATAATGCCTTTTGTAGAACTTGTACATATCTGTAATTATATACTTAAATGAATAATAACTAAACTATATATTGTTGGGAATATGCAATTAAAATGCAATTTGTTTTATTTACTTTCGTAGGAATATTTGTTGAATTTTGATTTTCATTTCATAATTGTTAAATACATTTAATTGTTAAATTATATATATATATATACTATATATGTGTATGTATGTATGATACTATACTAAATGATATTTGTGTTTAGTTCTATATTTTCTCGAAAAATACAGACAACAATTCTGCAGATATATTTTTTGTTCGCAGCTGCTTTGCTAAATTAATGTTTAGATTTTCTTTACGTAAGATGAAGATCACTTTTTGCGATTACAAACAAAAAACGTGTTCCTATGCCCTTGCAATGCTCCTCCACTGTAATTTCTATATACCATATATTTGCAATGTCTTCGAGAGCGCTCGGCACGTCGTTAGGCCCACTTGGGTCCGTCCGGCTAGGCCGGCGTCCCGGCGCCCTACACAACTTATCGTAAAAGTCTTTTCTAATTCGTACTCGCTAACATCTAGTGTTCGTTTGTGTTCTGGTTCCGGTTCCGGTACCGGTTCCGTTTCCGGATCGAGTTCCTTAAATGCGCCAGCCCTGATCGTCGTCCACATTGGAATCGGTGTCCGAGGGCTCCTCGCCGTACATGTCGGCCAGCTTGCGGAAGCGCGGTCCAAAGTTGGACAGATAGTCGAAATTGAGATCTCCGTCATCGGTGCAGGACGCCAGGCTGGACAGACTGCCGTCCGAGTTGCCGTCACCCTCGTACGCGTAGTGCCGCACATCGTCGACTGTGTTGGCGCCCGTGTCCCGGTCGCAGTTCTCCTTCTTGCCGCCGAGGAAGTCGCCAATGTCGGGTATGTCCTGCAGCGGCTCCTTGTACAGTTTCTCCGCGTAGAAGGGCTGGGTGCGCAGCACGTTCAGATCGTAGTCGGTGTCGCGTTCGCCGCCGCCCTCGTCCTCGTAGTTGATGATCGTCTCGCGTATGTCGTCGATGTCCTTTTCGTGCCAGCCGTTCTTCTGCTTCTTCTGCACCACCACGGCCAGCAGGATGATCAGCAGCAGCGCAATGCACGTGATGATCGCAATGATGAAGTTGCGATCGATGCCAAAGCTGACGGCGACGGCAACCGCCCGCTGGCAGCCGCTGTCGATGTTGCGGGAGAGGGCGGGCATGCCCAGGTTGTAGGTGCGCTCGTTGATGGTCAGATTGCGGACGCAGCCGAAGTAGCCCTGCTGGTTGGGCACATGTGTCCAGTTCAGCTGGCGGCCCAGCTGGCCCAGGTCCACCGGAGTGCCGCCCAGCTGCAGCGGCGAGTTGACGTTGAGGAACTCGTTCGGTCCCTGGGGGGCGCCAAGGCTCATGCACGTGGACAGCCGGCAGTTATCCACGGTCATTTCGATGCTGGCCCTTTGCAGAATGATGTCCAGCTGGTAGGAGCGACCCGGCTGCAGTTGAATGTGCTGGTGCTTGATGCGCACCATTCCCGAGCCGTAGTCCACGCTCAGCACCGGATACCCCTTGTCCAGCTCCAGCGCGAGGAAGTCCGTCAGCGGCAGCAGCGGATTGTAGTTGAGCGGCCCCAAATACATGATCAGTCCCTGCTCGTGCTGCGGCGCTATCTCCAGGCTGATGCGCGTATTGTCGCAGGCGGAGATCGGCTCGTAGAAGGCGTAGCCGTTGCCGTAGAAGCCCACGGAGACCAGTTCGCAGTGGGGGCCCGTGAATCCATCGATGCAGTCGCAGGCATCGTTCTCGCCGTATCGACGCGTGCCGCCGTTGAGGCAGGGCGCGGACGATGGCGGCGCCTCGCAGACGCACTGCGCCTGGACGAACGCGTTCACGCCCACAAAGGAGCTGGTGTTCGAGTAGATCATGTAGGGCACAGAGCTCTTGTGCAGCTCGTTGGTGCACGAGCTCTCGCACTTGAGCCGCTCGATGAGGCACTCGTCGATGTTAACCATCAGCATCTGGAGGTCCAGGTCGTTCTCCAGGCGCTGCTGGTTTTGAGCCACAATCCCATTGAGTTTCTCGGGCGCGTAATATGGCGAACCGTGGGCGGAGTAGCGCACGTCCAGGGTGCGATTCTCGTTCTGGAGCACGGTGAACACGTCCACGTTGGACACCGAGGTGTTGAAGAGCCTGGCCAGCGAGTGCTGCAGTCGATCCTTTAGCGAGAAGGTGTCATCCGCCTGCACGTCCCGGGGCACACTGATGAACTCCTCCTTGGTGATGTTGTAGAAGCGTATGCTGCCACTCTTGTCCACCGCCTCCTCCGGCAGTTCGCGCACTATGACCGTGACGTCCGCAATCACCGAGTGCCTCTCGACTTGGGTGGACTCCTCGGTGACCATAAACTCCAACATGTACTCGCCCTCGCTGGTGCCCTCGAGCATGGTGATCATTCCGGTGTTCGGATTGAGCCGGAACTGATCGTGCGGAATGCCACTTTTCCACTGGAAGTACTTGTCATCCAGATCCCAGTCGTCGAGATCGTCCACAAAGACGCGACCGATGTCCGTGTCGGGCGCCTCGCCCTTGTAGTTGTACATGAAGATGCGGGAGGAGCCCTCCGTCATGGCGTTGTCGTTCTCGTCACCGATGATCAGATGCAGGATGCTCACGGAGCTCTGCTTGGGCACGCCCGAATCGCTGATGTGAATGGGTATGAAGTATTCCTTCTGGGCCTCGCGATCGAACATCACGTTGGCGAAGAGATAGTCGTTCTTGATGCTGAACTTCATCTTGATGTCCGGGGAGGCGTCGCTGTCGATGCCGAAGGTGAAGGGCGGCCCGTTCTTGGGCTCGTCGTAGTCGTTGGCCAGCAGCTGCACCACCTGGCCGGCATTACGGTTTTCCTGCCATATGACCGGCATCTGATTGATCAGAAATGGTGCATTGTCGTTGATGTCCTCCAGCGTGATGATCACGGGCTTAACGGATTTCAGGGTGGTGCCAACGCCGTCCTGATCGCTGGCCGAGATCAGCACCTGCCAGCTCTTGTGCCCATTGGGCGGATCGCGATCCAGCGGCTGGATGAGGCGCAAGCATCCACTATTGTCAATGGTCAGCAGCTTCTTGTGGTCCTCCTTGACGATCGAGTACGTGATGTGCTGGTCGGCAGTGCGATCCTTGATGTCCGGATCGTATGCCTTGATGTTCAGAATGCAGTCGTTTGACAGCACGGGTCCCTCCCGGATGGTCTTGCTGTACTCCTCCTCGAACACTGGCGGATTGTCGTTGACATCCTCGATTTTGACCACCACCGTTGCGTAATCGTCGTAGATGCCGTCGAAGGCGCGCACCTGCAGCTCGTATTCCGTGATCGTTTCGTAGTCGAGGCGCTGGTTAACCGTGATTTTGCCAGTTTTTAGGCCAATCTTGAAGGCGTCGCCCACGTTGCCGCTCTCAATGCTGTAGACAATCTGGGAGGCGTTGTCCTCGTCCTCGGCCTTTACCTCGATCACCTCGTAGTTGGTGTTGGCATCCTCGAGCAGCTTGTCCGCCAGGTACATGGTCTTCTGGAAGTGCGGCTTGTGATCGTTCTTATCGCCAATGGAGATCCGGAACACCTGGTAACCATGGTTGTGATCCCCGTTATCGAACAAACTCGACGGCGAATTGTCCGTGGCGCTGACCTTCACGTTGTAAAAGTCACGCTCCTCCCGATCGAAGGTCGTCAGCGCGGTGATGTTGCCCGTGTTCGGATCGATCTTAAAGAAATCCCGGTTATCGGCCAGCTCGAAGGTGATGATGTTGTTGGCCGGCGTGCCGTCCATGTCGAAGGCGCGCACCTGCATCACCGGCGTGCCCGGCGGCTCATTCTCCAGTATCGTGCCCGATTTGACTTCCGTGAAGAACGGAATGTTGTCGTTGACGTCCTCCACCTTGATCTTGATCTGGTGCTCGGCGGCCAGCTCGAACGTGTTGCGCACGCTCATCGTCAGCGTGTAGTCCGTGATGGACTCGTAGTCGAGGCTCTTGCCCAGCTTGATGGTCACCTCGTTGCCGATCTGGTTGAACACGAACGTGTTCTTTCCGTTCGTCTGCTCGGTGCGGCCCGTGATCAGCTCGAAGATGACCTCCGGCTTGTCGGGCATGTTGGACACGGCGCGCAGCGTGGCAATGGGCTGCGAGAAGTTCTTGAGATCCTCCTTCAGGTAGATGGGCTCGTCAATGGGGTCGACAAACGAGGGCGGCTTTATCGAGGACTCCACCACACGGATGCGCACCTCGATCTGCGCCTCCTGCAGCGGATCCGGCACTATATTGTACGCCCGCACATTTATCGTGTACGTCTGGCCGGGTCGCTTGTCAATCGGTCGGCTCAGATAGATGATGCCCGACTCCTTGTCGATCCTGAAGTACTGGAAGTCGCGCTCCCGGAGTATCTCGTACTCCACGATGCTGTTGTTGCGGTCGTCAAAGTCGCTGGCACTGATGGACATGACCACCGCGTCGAGCTGCAAGTAAACGATTGCGATTCAAGTAATACTATATATACTATCCCTGATATATATATATCAGAGAGCAGCTCGCTCAGCAGGACCTCAGCCCCAACGAAAACCCAACTTTCCTGCCAGAGCGCAATTATGCACATTTTCCTCAACTAAATATCTCGTACGTTTTCCCACTGGCCAATTGAAAGCACAAAACTAAACTGAAAAGTCTTGTCGGAAAAGCGAAAGGAAAACCAAGCAAATGTTAAGCAAAAATATGTTGTCTTTAACTACAGTGGTTACACTCTAAAATTGATCATTGTAAATTGTAAATTTTCCACCTTCTCTTTTAAATAGAAATTCAATTTAATTAAATGTTAATTAGTATTAATTATCGTAAGTTTTTACTGTTTGTATTTTTTATGGATTTTAAAATAACTAGCATATTTACTGAAACTAACCAAAACGGGAGCTCTTTTAGTTTTCGAGAGACATCTGTATTTTAAGTATTGATCGGTTATTGTAGTTGTCTGGCAATTAACAAAAAATCAATAATTTCGCATAAGCTTGTGTGTAGTATAACACTAGTTCAAGGCCCCAGTTGGCTTTTCAAGAATATGCCCCTAATTAATTCTTGGGTATGCACACACGACCAAATAAAGGATTTAAACAGACAGTCTGACGTTGACTTATAAAATGTGCTAAGTAATTTGCAAAGCAAGTTTAATCCAAAATTTAATTAATACAATATAAGATAATCAGTTATAGAAAAATAAATTAAATATTTAATTTTGGCTACTTATAGCAAAAATGAGTTATGTTTTAGTCCAAAATACTAACAAGAAAAACCTTAAGCGAAAATTAAATGTTTTATAATTTTTTTGCTTGTAAAGTAAACAATTTCAATAGGTCAAAATAAAGACTTTATCATTGATAATTTAAGAGAATTCAAAGCATTTTAATTACTCTGGAGACTTCTCGCTTGCCAAGCGGACGCCTTTTACTTAAACAACCCAGGATCTGGGACTGCTGTCAGGTAAACTTTATTCGTGGAGTGGAGTGGAGCAAGGTATAGAGAAAGAGAGTTAGAGAGAGAGAGAGAGAGAAAGAAATAGAGAAAAAGATAGTGTTAAATAGAGATAGAGTAAATTAAGACAAATAGCGGAGATGCATTAAATAGTAAGTGAAAGGATTTTTATCTAATTTATAGCTTACATTATAATCAAGTCAAAATGAAAGTCATATATTAATGTATATTTTTTAATTCTCAAAATTGTTCTATTAATGGTATCAAAACTCAATTGTAGCTTTGACACAAACAAGTCTGAGCCTGGTTCGCGCCAAGTTGGCCCTAGGCAAAAGAGACTTGTTTGGCAGCTTTCATGGCCTGCTCGAGGATGAGAGGGCGATTCAATGTTTCGGGATTCGGAACTCAACGAACTGAGCCAACGAACAATGAACTCAGCCGGCGTTTTGGCCAGTGGCCAAGCTGCTGCGAGCAGACGCGGCGAGTAACCAGCTTTTCCAGTTGAACGCCCACGCAGCGATGCCGAAGTATTGGGGATAGGATATCTAGAGGATGCTCACTAGCTAGGTTTACACTTTTTATCATTTTATTATCACTAACGGATATCGTAGTTGGCTAAAACGAAAACTTGGTTGTGTGGCCACGTATTTGTATTATTTTTATTTAAAGGATAAACTATCAACCTAACTAATTTTGAATTTGAATTCTACGGATATTTATGATTATTATTTTAAACGTTTAAATTAATAGTAAAAGCCAGATACCCTGCACTGCTTAAAAACTTTAAACTATTAAAAAATACTCAATAACACATAATGAAATTCTCAAAACTCCGTTTACCAAACAGACAGCAGGTATTTCCGCATTTTCCTATTTTAGACTGGTTATCAATCAGTTTATGCCAGAGCTGCACAATAAAACTACTTAATTTATAATTTGATAAATATTATAACTTTTCTATCCTTAAATTCAAGCTATTCTCAACATTTTGGAACTACTTTTGTTGAGGGAATAAAGAAAATATGAATTCGTTTTATGTAAAATCTCTCTTAAAAACATCTAAAAAATTGTTCGTTTATGTGACGTCACGGAAATGGGTATACAGGGTGCTCCGCACACAGGTCAAATGGCGGTAATCCGAGGTCCGCGCATTCGACTCACGTGACGCGGAGCTTTGCTATTTGTTGAGCAGGTTACTCACCATGGTATTCTCGGACATGGACTCGTCGTAGCGGGCTTTGTTGAACACGGGCGGGTTGTCGTTGATGTCCTCGATGGTCACGTTGAAGGTGCAGACGTCGTCGAGCGGGGGCAGTCCGTTGTCCGTGGCCTGCACGGTGACGAAGACGAACTTCTCGTGGATGGGCTCGTCCCGGTCGAAGGTGTGCGCCGTCATGATGACTCCCGAGTTGGAATTGATGACGAACTTGGGCCGATCGAAGGCCGACTGCACCAAACTGTAGCGTATCTCCTGATTGGGATCCGGATCCACCGCCTGCACCGTGAACACGTACGTGTTCTCCGGCTGCTCCTCTTTGACAAACGGCGCGTAGCCGGCACAGTTTTTGAACGCCGGCTTCCGGTTGTCGCCCGCAAAGCTATCGTACGGCGCCATGTGGAAGGCGGAACTGGAGCTGGAGGAGGCGCTCGGACTGGAGCTGGAGCTGGAGCCGGCATGATGCACGGCCTGAGCGAGCGGGGAGACGATGAACACAAGCGCCAACGCCAGCAGCCGGTGCAGTGGGCATGGCTGTAGCCGCGGGCAGGTGGAACTGTGACGAGTTGTTGTTGTTGTTGCTGTTGTTTGGCTGCGACATTTTCGCTTGTGCTGCTGATGTGGCTTCTGCTGAGCGGGATTCGCGTTAATGTTGTTGCTTTGTGTTTGTAACAACATTTTATTGCATTTTCTTCCGTGTGCACGTTGTTCGAGGGAGGGGTGCGCGCGAGGGGAGTTGAGTCGGGTTCAACTAGTTAAATTCATCGCGGCAGCAAATAAATATATAAAATAACTTTATGAATCACCCAGTATTTCTATTCTAGTATTTCGTCGTAGTATTTTTTAGTATTTTTTGTGTGTACGTGTGTGTGTATGTGTGTGATCACAGGTTCATGTTTTTTTTTTCATTTACGTTTTCTATTGAATTCGAATTCTTAAAACTCCCGGGCACTTGTTCTCTCGTTCTCTCTCTCTCTGGCTTTCTCGTTCTGTCCGTCTCAGTCACAATTGTTTGTTTGTTTTTGTATTCGCTTGTTTAGAATGCATTTCCATGGCAACCAAATCGAAACCGAATCAATTGAACGCTCCAAAACAACGTGCAATTAATTGAATTAATTAAATTTCATTTTATTTTGTTATTCCAATGCATTCACATATATTCTTCACATTTAGCTTTAGAACAAATTCCACTCATTTGCTTTGCTTTGCTCTGCTATTCGATTTGCTTTGTTCGGCTCTTCGCTTTTGCGGCTTGTTTTACTCGCACAAACAGGTAAATCCAGGTAAAAAGTGGTTTCACACACACACCGACGCCGTCTCTTTAGTGAGCATGTGCGTTTGTGTGTGAAGAGCGTTGTTTGGTCTTTCCACTTGTATTTGTTACCAACATACAAATGCACGCGCGTGTATGTGTGCGTATGTGTGTGTGTACGAGCAAGAGAAAAGGCACTTTTGTTGCTTTTAGTGACGTTTGCAAGTCACAAGTATGGTTTTATTGATACACTTTAACTTAGTTATTAACTGTATTAATCTTTATTCATTTAAAATTGTACGCGAATAGAATTTTTGTTTGGTTGTTACACTTAGATTTGATTTCGATTTAGCGATCGTGTTTAAAAGTAACCGTTAACAGCTAGTACCAGAACGAGAAACCGCGAATCTCCACGAACGTCCGCACAGTCCGACAATGAGAGGCAGAATGAGCGAGCGGCAACAAATGAGAGGCAATTTCGAGTGCAAGCAACACAGCGACAAAGATGCAAAAACATCGATATTAATATCGTTGGCGAGTAATCGACAATGCTCTCTCATAGAGAGCATGTAAGAACCAGATTGAGAGAGCCAGCTCGATCTCTGAATTATGAATTATAAGACTTTTTTATGTTAAAATAATTCAGAATCTCTTCTGGCTGCACGTATTCATTGCTATTCAACTATCGGAAGAAATAACTTGTACCCACTATTTATACTCCAATAATAACTTATATTTACAGTTTTTATATTCAATGCCAGCCGAACAAATATTTATATATATATATTTATTTATTATAAATTGTCGACAAAGCGAGTCTCAACAATGATAAAAACTGAATTATAAGCATTCCGAATAACGCCAGCACCCTCATCGTGTTGATATAAATATATTGCCAATAAGCCAAATTTTGTTGGAAAGTGAATTACACAATAATTATTATAATAATAAGTAGTCAATAGAAAGAAGTAAAGAAATAACAGAAGATGGAAAATCATTGTTATTCCTGATAATACTACAGTAAATGTAAGAATTCTATGTTTTTTTTAAATTAGCGGTTTGAAGAGTATTGCAAAAAATATCGATAGCGCGAGTATGTGTAAAATCATAGTATTACCAATTCAGCTATCGATATGTGTATACGATGTGGGATTAGTTTCTAAGTAACATACCACAAAAAATACTAAGTGAAAAACTCTGTCATCGTCATCGTTCATTGTCTTCTCATTAATTGCTCGTAAAGGAAAAAAAGAGGCCGGATTAGCTTTTTTATTACTAGAAATATATTGAATTTATAAAATACTATTGGCGGAACACAACCGACTGTTGGAGTACACCCGTCGACTCATTGATACGATAGTCTGAAGCAACAACAACAATAAAAACAACAACAACAACAGCAAAACCAAACACTGCCCCAAATTCGTGAATCACCAAACGAAATTATGGAACAAACACAGATTACGGATGCGGAAAAGGTTCGCATTGTCTCCGATTTCATATTGCACGCGCCGCCTGGCGAATTCAATGAGGTCTTCAACGACGTTCGTGAGCTGCTGAAGAACGACGCACTGCTCAAGGATGGCGCCAGCCACGCCTTCTCCCAGTACAACAAGGACCAACTGACGCCCGTGCGGGTCGAGGGCAGCAAACACAACGCGATCATCTCCGAGTACAACGACTTGGGTGCGTATTCCAACAAAACTCCGTGAAGGGTGTGGTGGGGGAGGAGTACGAGAGTGGGCGTCAGCTTACCAATGCTGTGTTGTGTTGTGTGTGGCCTCACCATATATGGGCATAAAATTGAAGAAAGCAGCCAGCCACAACATGCGCAACCACGCACCCACTTTTAACTTGGCTAGAAACAATTTATAATAACTAATAGCTAGTAAGAGAACTAATATCCTCTGTCACATTTATTTCACAAATAAGCAAGCTTAGGTACCCTATGTAGTACTTTGTATACCCTGAACCCAATGAAAATGAGGCGGAAGAAGCATTTTGAATATAGTAAAAAAAAATCTACTGCAAAAAAAAGCAACAACATATAATCAAAAAAACATAGATTACCTAGGGTATCTTCTGGTCCAGTCCCCTTGACTACTACTAGTACTAAACAAATTTTGTTTTTTTGTATCAAATTATATCAATGCACAACAACTTTATATAGTTCATTATAATTATTTACATCTGTTAATGTATGCAATGCTCTTGACGATTTTAATATTTTGCATTCACTGATAAGAAATTTTATAACTTGTTCAGGCAACGGTCGCTTTTATGATCCTCGCTCCAAGCAATCCTTCAAGTACGACCACCTACGGAAAGAGGCATCCGACTACCAGGATTTGGAGGCCGATGCCAGCGCGGAGTCGTGGCGCGATGCGCTGGATCGTGCAACGCTTGCATATACCGCCAACCATTACAGGCACGGTGTAAGATAATATAAGTATATTAAGATAATATAGAATACAATACGATCACAATTATTAATAGGTGAGCTCCGTGTTTGGCAAGTCGCAGGGCAACCAGGTGTCGCTGACCATTTGCATTGAGGACCATCAGTTCCAGCCGAAGAACTATTGGAATGGCAGGTGGCGTTCGCAGTGGCACGTCAGTTTCCAGGCTGGCAGCGGTACGGCGGAGCTGAAGGGTGTGCTGAAAGTGCAGGTGCATTATTACGAGGACGGCAATGTGCAGCTGGTGTCGTCGAAGGATTGCCGTGAGAGCGTTGTCGTGTCGAATGAACAGCAATTGGCCAATGAGGTAATTCGCCTGATCGAGGAGGCGGAGAACGAGTATCAGCTGGCCATTTCGGAGAACTATCAGACCATGTCGGATACCACGTTCAAGGCGATGCGTCGACAGTTACCCATAACCAGGACCAAGATCGACTGGAGCAAAATCGTCTCGTACAGCATTGGCAAAGAGCTGAAGACGCAATAAGAACAGGAGCTGCAAGCGGAAGCCGGAGGCACGCCATCATCCCCGTTGCCCATGGCAGTGCCGGCGCAGTCGCATATTAAAAGACCCAACAGTCTTCCACTTGCAACAGAAGTGAACGGCAGTCGCAGCAAGAACCATACACTATCTTATTACGATCGTTAAATGTTGGCGCTTATGTAATAACTGTCTTTGCTTATCCTTTAATCATAATTATATACACACACACACATACATATACGACATGCTTACATTTCTTATCTGTTACATTACGATGAAAGTGGATATATACTTTGTACATATGTGTGTGCTCTACCTATTGAATCAAATCAATTAAACTTGGATGATTGTCGTCAGCTGTCCCAACTGCTTAACAGTCACAATCGCCACCAACAGTCGCCTTTATCGTTTAATTAAAGCATTAAGCACATGTTTTAAATAATAATAATAATAATAATAATAATAGCATTAGTATGCATGCACTTTACTTGTATTATAAACTTAATAGAGTATCGGTTCTTACATATAACCCATGTCTCTCACTGAAGCTGGCATCAGTTAGATCTTAAGTGACAGCACCTTGCAACAGCAACAGTATACAAAACAAAAATAACGAGAATTACAATTTATACAATTTTTTTATTCAAACAAACATTAAGTTATTTCAACAACTAATGAACACATACAATTGCAAGATCATTACAAAACTATCATAAATGGGCGCCATCAAATAAAAAAATGGGCTCGCTTCAGAAACAAAACAAAACAAAAACAAAAGCCGCTTTTTTGTTTACAAACAAAAGACTATGGTTTTTTATAAAAAAAAGAAAATTTGTATACTAAAGTTTAATATTTACAAATTTAAGAATGCTTGATTAGTCAAATTTAATGAGAATAAATGAACTCAATTTCAATATCTGTTTACTGCATGCGGCCACCGTCCGCGGTCTGGATATATGGCGTTGGCTCCTCAGTCTGGTGCAGTGGCTGTGCTTGGGGGAACTTCTGTCTTGTATAATGTGGTTCCCCCGCAGGCAGTTTTGACTTCTGTTCATCATCCTGTCCTGTCGTATTCAGCAAGTCATATTCTTCTGCTTTTTTCAGTAAGAATCGCTTGTTGGGATGCTGCTTCGCCTCCAGCTCCAGTCGATCTATCAGCCAGCCCTTCTCCCTATTATTTGTGGCCCAGAAGAAAACGGTGCCCTTGTCTTTGGGTCCGCGAACGGAAATCTCGAATTGGGCCTTGTCCGCATTGCACATGTTGTTCACGTTGGACATGTCAAACCCAGAATCCTTGATGGGTTCACCCAGCAATCCAACAGCACCTAAAAAATTTCTTCTGATAAGATACTTTTCCTTATATTAGAGACGATTGTGCTCACCTTTGTGCTGACGCAATGTCTGCAGAGCCAATTTATAGTATTCGGTTGATCGGACGCGGTCCTCGAGCTTCCAGCGCATGAACATCACAGCTGAAATTGAAACAACGGCGCCGTACACGCATATTTTACCCAGAGTCCGGTTCGACGGTAGCCGCAGCTTAAATGTGGGCATTGCTACAAGAGCATTTGTTATTGTTAACTTGTATAATTTTGTTATCGTGTTATTGCCGGTTCAGGGGCGATTTCGATAGTTATTTAAACCAAGTGTGCCCGTTCGTACATTTGTTCTCTGTTATACAACAACTGTGCGACAACAACTGTTCGCTTAGTAAATAAAATGCGAAAGTAGAATTCTCAATTAAAATTGAAGTTAAATTCATTGCTAAAGTACACAAAAAAATCTGCAAGCATGAACAATCTGACGGTGGCTTTCAATTTGCTGAGGCAGCGCTTAACAGTCACAGCAACAACTGCACGCTGCTATGCGGTTAAGCCAGTGGCTGCGGGAGCAGGTAAGTGACCAGACCGCCGAAATGTGCCCGTCTCCATGCAAATAACAAATTATCCATAATGAAGCGGGCAAAAAGAAGAAGCTCGGCAAGCTGGGACCCATAATGGAAAAGAAAGTCATACCCGTTGAAACAGATGCCAATAAATTAGTGAACTATGTGTGCGGTAGTAATTACATGAAAACCGGCGAGGACGTTAAGGTATGTGTATTTAAATATTATAATTTGGCCCAGGAACTAACCAATGTCCTGTTGCAGCTCAAGCCGGACGCAGAGTACCCTGACTGGCTGTGGACACTGAACACCGAGCGCATTGTGCCGCTGGATGAGCTGGACCCCAACACTAAACAGTACTGGCGCCGATTGCGCAAAATGGCGTTGCGTCGCAACAACCAACTGTCCAAGCTGAAAAAGTTTTAATTGTGGTATTTGGCTGGCGCCGGGTGCTGGGCACACTTGCTGTTTGGCCTTCAACCGTTTGAATCAATCGTCAACCGTTCTCAGGGCAACCGAGAACTTATTCTATTTGCCTTGCTGTTGGTGCAAGAATAAACACTTTGATTACTTTTATTGCTGCGTTGTTGTAGCCTATGTACATACATGTATACAAACTCTTATTTTACAACGTCTTGCACTTATCGATTATCTTGTTTATGTTTATGTACACGCTGAAAACGTATAAATTGCGGGTGTTCGGCTAAAATCTGAAGTAATACTGTCGAACAATTTCTGAGATTCAGGTTAAATGTGGTCGAATATACAGCTACTTATTGCATTTATGCTGATGGCGGTTGCAGCAGCAGCGGAGCCCGGCAGTAAGTATTTTCGATTTGATCGATATACGCCATAATACTCATTTAGTCGTATTCAGAGCACGTTGTGTGTTATCAGGGGACTTGGTCCGTCTACCGTCCGGACGAGGGCAAGTTTGGCGTAGAGCATGTTGATCCGTTTCTGTGCACCCACTTGGTGTACGCTTTTCTGGGCATCAAGGACAGCGGCGAGTTGCGCATTATTGATCCCTATTTGGACTTGGAGGAAAACGGCGGCCTGGGCAACATAAGGAAGTTCAATGCACTCAAACTGAAGAATCCCACACTGAAAACGCTTGTGGCCGTTGGTGGGTGGAACGAGGGCTCCAAACGCTTCTCTATTGTGGCTAACGATCCTCAGAAACGATCCCGTTTCATCGAGCAGATCGTGCAATTTATGCAGCAACATGGTTTCGATGGACTCGACTTGGACTGGGAATATCCAGGACAACGTCACGATCTGGCTGACAACAACGATCGTGCCAATTATATCACCTTTCTCAAGGAACTTAGGGCGGGCTTGGATCCCTTTAGCTACATCCTCAGCGCCGCTGTGGGCTCCGCTGAGTTCTCTGCAGAGATATCGTACGACATACCAGCCATATCTCAGTACCTAGATCTTATCAACGTGATGGCCTACGACCTGCACGGTCCCTGGGATGACAAAGTGGGCATCAATGCACCATTGTTCGCTGGAAGCAGCGATACCACGCGACGCGAGCTGCAGCTGAATGTGGATGCTGTTATCAAATATTGGCTGGACGCTGGCGCACCGCCGGAGAAGCTGCTGCTCGGGGTGCCGTTCTACGGCCGCACCTTCACTCTAGCCTCACCCGAGGAGCATATGCCGGGCGCAGGCCATATTGGCAAAGGCGTTGCTGGACCATTCTCGCGGGAGCCGGGCGTTTTGGGCTACAACGAGTTGTGTGAGCTGGTGCAGCGGGAACAGTGGACACAGGAGTGGGAGGCAGTGCAGCAGGTGCCATACGCCTATCGAGACCGCCAGTGGGTGGGCTACGAGAACGGGCGTAGCTTGATGCTCAAAGCACAGTATGCTATGGAGCATAAACTGGCTGGTGTCATGATCTGGTCGCTGGAGTCGGACGATTTCCGAGGGAACTGCGGCGACAACAGCTACCCCCTGCTGCGTGCCATCAACCGTGTGCTCTTTGACAGGGACACCCCAACAGGACTCTCAGCTGAACCGCAGAGCGGAGTCGAGGAGTACAATTGCCAGGACAATGTTGGCTATGTAAGGGACCCCCACAACTGTGCCAAATTCTATTACTGCAATGCCGGTGCGACTTTCAAGTTCGATTGCCCCGCGGGTCTGAAATTTGATGCCACCTTGAGTAGCTGTAACTATTCAGCTTTAGTAAAGTGCTAAACATGGCCGAAACAATCTATTTGGTTACTACATTAAGATGGGACATGGGGCTAATTAATCACCCTCAGATTTAAAGGCAAGTTGCGGTAGTTGTAGGTCTCTTGACCCGGCCGCCAGTCAACAAAGTTATCGTCGCATTTGACCTCTTTGGCGTCCTTGCACTGGCCGAGTTCCTCGTCGAAAAATTCGTCCTCGTCGCACTCGAAGTCGGAGCGAAAGCCTTCGCGGCACTCGTAATATGCTTGACAGCTCCATGGGTTGCGGAATAGCCCTTCACGTGGGCATATGCCGAAACCCTCGGTTGTTGGCGACTCCGTGGTGAGCACATCTCGGTTGCCTATCATTGATATCATCACTTTCAGCAGGCCGAAGTGTTCTCCGCATTGTCCCAGGAAGTCGTCCGAATCGATGGACAAGGCCATGGCGCCGCCCAATCGCTGTTCCATGACTAGGTGCATCTTGGCGCTAATGCTGCGTCCATCCTCATAGGTGATCCACTGGTCATCCTTGTAGGCATAGGGCGCCTGTGCCTTGTTGTCGTACTTCTTTTCCCATTTGACCGCTTGCATGCAGAACTCGGCTGTCGTCATGAATCCTGGCCGTTGAGAAAACACGTGCTTCCGACCGGGCCCCTTGCTTGGGGCACCTACAACCGTATTGTTGACGTCCTCCAGGGTATAGGTTTGCGCAAACAGCGGAATGCCAAGCAGCAGCTTCTCCGGCGTTCCACTTTGCCTAACCCAATGGAGGACACCACGTTCCACACTTTGGCTCCCATTGCCGTAGAGCGGAGAGATATAGCCGAGTCTTCCGCTAAAGGGATCGTGATGATCATGACTGTTCAGGATAATGTAATCAACGTGCTTCGCTATCTGGGGAATGTCATAAAAGGCGCGAGTGTCTTCATCCAGGCGAGCGGAAACGGAAACCAGAAGCAGACGCTTTTGATCCTGAAGACTTTTTGAAAAATATCAATTGGTGTTTTTCCTGGTATAAGATTAGGACTTACATAATCTTCAGTTCCTTCAACAACATCACGAAATTCTCTCGATCCTTGGATTCGCTGCCGTTCTGTGCCGGATACTTCCAGTTCAAATGTACACCACCAAACTCGTATTCGACAAGCAATTTGCTCAGCGATATATAAAACTGATCGCGCTTACGTACGTCTGCCAACATTTTGGAAAACAATTTCGGGTCATCCCGCCATTCGCCAACGGAAACTATTTTCCTACTGTCATCTTTCTGGATGATCCACTCTATAGAGGCTCCTATTACAGCTATTACAGAGATATATTGCTAACATTAATAATAATAAAGCTACTTGCCTCGTTTGTCGGAAAAGCTTTCGTTGGATATTTTTATTGCGCCCGAACCCTTCGGATCTAGGTTAACAGCCGAGCCAATTACCAAATGGGTGCAAAGACTTAGATCAATATTCCAGGAATAAAACGAACTTGAACGGTTGCGGCTGGTGGAACTGATATCCCAGTGGCAAAATATTCTATCTACAGTTCAGTTATTTAAAGTTCAAAATTTTCTCTCAGTGTACAATCTACAGATGCTACTTACAATTGCGGTCCGCGCCATGGCTGGAAAGCAGCGAGCCAAATATCAAGAGAATTATATGAAAGACTTTCATAATTATTTGTCAATCGCAATTGAATCGAAAACACTTTTAATTTAAAGTTCTATCAAATTGAGAAAACATTTGTCAGTTCTTTTGGGAGATTCGTGTTACTTTTTGAAATATTTGCTATTTATAACTGTCCAAATTTATATAGCAAGGGTTGCTTAAGTTTATCTTCATTTAAAAGTAAAACAAAATACTTAATGATATAAGCAAAAGTTTAAAAAAATATTAAAATATTAATTAAAATTAAATCAGACCAAGGATGGTCTATCTGTACAAAAATTCACATACATACCCAACTATGTAACAGTTGTTCTTACGTACAAATGTACACGTATATTTTATGTGTTTTTTACATTGGTGCAATCAAATTTTAATGGCTTATTAAATGTGGCAATAAAGCACAGCACAAGCCAAGAAGCAATATCAATTTCATGGGAAAGTCAACAGCCACCAAAGGTATATTTCAGAATGTTCTCTCAGTTGGCGGCATAATGCGATATTCTGCTCCACAGAAAACACACAACATACCAGGCCAGAGCATATATATATATATATATATATATATATATATATATATACCTATACATAGATGTCGCATCCGGCACTTTATGTGTGAACATTGCAACAAATTTTACGATTATTACTGATTTAAAAAAACAAAGTCCATCGATTTTATGCGAGTTCATTTGCATAAATATGTACATAGATACGGGCGTTACCGACTGCCCAATACTCGCTCACCTTCTCAATTATTATTGTTATTATTTAGTAAATTTTTGTGCGATGAGGATGACTAAAAACATTGGAAGATATTGATTTCATATTTATACCCTGAACCGATAACTCTTTCCATTTTTTATTATCGACATTTATCGCTTTTTTGACTCGGTTTTTTAGGCATAACTAAAAAACGAATCATGAATAAAAATATCATCCTTATGAATATCGGTTACGAATGAGTAAAGTTGAGACCGTCCTTATATGGAAATAATAGGGAATATATTCGAATGAACATGAATTTGGACCAAAAATTTTATTTTTAAAATGAAATGTAGAATTTATCTACACGCCGAACCATGAACAAAAAGACCAACCTCATCAAAATTGGTTAGGTTTTGGCAAAGTTACGACTGGGGAAAGTTGAGACCTGTCCTTATATGGGAACACTATGGTATATGTTCCAAAAATTTTGACATGAATTTGGACAAAAAATTGTATTTTTAAAATGAAACGTAGAATTCATTTAGACACCGAACCATGGACAAAAAGACCAACCTCATCAAAATCGGTTGAGTTTTGGCAAAGTTACGACTGGGGAAAGTTGAGACCTGTCCTTATATGGGAGCACTAGGGTACATATTCGAAAATTTTTGACATGAATTTGGACAAAAAATTGTATTTAAAAATGAAACGTAGAATTCATTTAGACACCGAACCATGAACAAAAAGACCAACCTCATCAAAATCGGTTGACTTTTGGCAAAGTTACGACTGGGTAAAG
>SCDY01001393.1:0-30136 GCA_004143825.1 Drosophila micromelanica
AATCAACTCAGCTCGTCGTCCTGATCAAGAATATATATACTTTCTGGGGTCGGAGATGCCTCCTTCTGCCTGTTACATACATTTCAACAAAACCATAATACCATGTTTCACCCATTTTCAATGGGTTCAGGGTATAAAAATTGTATCTGCAAAAATTCATATATTTTAAATGCAAAATTTATATGCCAAGGTTTTTGGCTTGTATAGCTTTTAAAATGAACGTAAACGAGTATAGAAATGAGTGTAAGCCAAGTCTAATAACCAAGCTATTAATGGGTTGTTGGCTTTGAGTGTTCGGCAATATCTTTCGTTCAGTAAGATACCACAACTTGTAAGCCCTAATTTGACGAAGATAAAACTCTCTGCGACTTCTTGAGCTTTTACTGTGCTTTAAACACGCGTGCTGTGCCATGCTACGAAAGCTTTATGCTGAAAGCATATATTTTGGCTATATTGAAAGCTTTTAAAAGCGTTCCCGAGCGCAAAGCTTGGAATGAAATCAAATTCTTATTTATGTTTTAATGGGGTTTTCTTGAGCATTCAAAGTTCACCCGATGAAAACTTTAAATATCGCAACTTTGTAGGTTTTGTAGCAATATGAAATATGCATTTTTGGCTGGAGAAACAAATTGATTTAAGAACGAATATGATGGTTAAATTATTTGTATTAAATTGTTTATGATAAGACTAAAGCTTATATGTGTATTAAAAGTAAACTTATACTTTTTTGTTCTTAATTTAAAAGTTTTTAATTTGGCCGCAGTTGAATAACGTTTTTACTTGATTTAGTTACACAATTCAAAAAATGTATATATTCCAATATCAATATATTTCTATATATATGTATATATGACACAATAAATGCGGCCGCTTTAATAAATATTCGTTGACTCAATTCCCCACTTTGTTGTGATCCATCTTTGCATTGCCAGATACTTTCATTAATTTTCCGCGCAATTGTGAAATTCAATTCGCGTCGGTTTGCGCACCCCTCATCCCGGTCCGGCGTGAGGTCCGGCGCAATTTCCTTATGTCTGCTTTGGTGGAGTGTGCGAAACACTCATCATTTGTTTATTTATGTGACAGGAGATGTCGATTCCTGGCTCCTGCACTAATGAAACTGAAATGCACTGAAGTCTTTACAACCATTTTGTCAGCTCTGCGTATTAATTCATTTTATTGCCAACACACTGATTGGGGCTGGTCCAAACAGTTGCAGGCCTAATAAACGATATCTCTGTTAGCTTAGATTGGCTTAGATATGGATCCTTATCTTATTCATACTTACAAGAGATTACAAAAAGTTTAATGAAAAAATGCTGTTGCAATAGCATAGAAATAAATTGTTCCAAGAAATATGCATACATTTACCATAGAATAGCTCTTAAGCCCATTTCAAGCTTTGGATTTCTTTTGCTGTTTGCCATTTTGAAAAAGTAATTGGTACAGCCAATCTAATGCACCGACTAAAGCAAAGACAGAAAACTATCTTTTTTAATGACATTTCGCATCCCAGACACAGTCGCTCGGAGCAGGAAGTAAACGGA
Organism: Drosophila micromelanica; assembly: GCA_004143825.1. Taxonomy (NCBI): domain Eukaryota; kingdom Metazoa; phylum Arthropoda; class Insecta; order Diptera; family Drosophilidae; genus Drosophila; species Drosophila micromelanica. The sequence goes on from SCDY01001393.1 coordinate 1,548, forward strand.
GCCAGCGTTGACAACATTGCAGAGTGCGTAATTGCTTTTAAGCCTGATTTGAGACACGCCCCGCTATCTCCGCCGTGTCGGTCGAATGCGTTGCTATTAGCGCTAAAAGCTGTGCATTGGCCTAGCGCCTTGGCGGAAACATCGCAGTTGTCGTCTTGAGCCTGTCTGTCTGTCTGCCTGTCTGTCTGTAAATTTGTATCTGAACGCCCACTCACGCTGATATGCATACAAACACACATAAACACACACGAACTAGTTACTATTGACGAGTGTTACGAGTGTACGGCAAGACCTTCAGTGGGCGTTGCACAGAGTTCAATGCATGCCGCCAAACGAGGGGCTTGAACACCCTTGGAGCACACACACAGAAAAAAAATGCGTGCGAATTGATTTACAATTAAGTGCAAAGCAATTAAAGTAATCGCTGACAGAGTCGATCGCAGCTGAGTCAAATAGTGTCAGGCTGCCATGTAAGAGATACTTTACTTCACAGATGCACACCGAAACGTGGAGCTAACAAACCAAGTCACTTGGTCAATAGCATATTAGATGCGGTCAACGTAGCACAGCGTGACAACGGCACAGATACAGATGTAGATACAGCTGCAGGTAGACACCACATCAGATACGGATACAGATGCAATTAAATCGATAATGATACTCGTAACAATTTTCTGAATTTTGTCAAATTACGATTTAGATTAAAATTCCGATTCCATTGCAATAATAAATTCAGATTTATGGATACATATTTAAAAACACACAGACACAGATAAAGGTTCAGGAAAAACTAGATAACTATTGAGATACAAATACAAAAGCAGAACGAAACATTTAAAGATACAAGTAGAGAATTGGATATGTAGTTGCACACAGATGCAGATGCAGATGCAGATGTAGATACAGGTACAGAGATTGTTATAGATACATATTAAGATACAATTAGAGTTACATTTATAAATTGGCACATTGCTTGTGTTTCCACAAGATTGGCCACAAATCGTTTTGGGGTCTTTTACTTTTGTTTCGTTAACTGTATCTCGTACTCGTCCCTACATGCACACACACACACACATACAGATACACCTGCTCGTACTTTGCATGTGTATGGGTGGTTATCTTTGGTGGGAATTGAATATCTGTGCCAAATCAATGACATCATCAGGCTGCAGAGCGATTAAAGACTCTGTCGCTATTTTGTATCTTGGCTCGCATCTCCGATTTGTTTTTCGTGTTTTCATTTGTGCTTTATATTACATTACATGCCATCGTGACGCCTTGACAGCAAATGCTGTGTGTGTCCTTGTTGATTTTGTTGTTAGCGTTATTGTTGTTGATTTTGGTTGTAGCTACTGCAATTGTGCAATTTGACATTGTTAAAGCGCATAGTCATAGCACAGATGCATGGGTCGCTCAAACAGTTTGCAAGTGCATAAAATATGAAAAAAAAAACTAAAAGAGATATCAAGATAAAGAACAAAGTCTAGCTTCCCTAGATATATACTAGAAAAGCTAGGAACTGAATTAAAAGCAAATTTAGGCCAGCAATAAATACAAAATACAAATATACAAATTCGTAAGAACTTGCAAATGCCTTAATTAATAATATTTAATTATATTTAGATCTATCTATATACTCTATATAAAAATCATATCTTTATATTAATATAGTTAGCTAACCATTTACAATTAAAAGTTATATGCTGCAACATTTTGTGGCAACTCTCGGCCTCGTTTATTCAGCTAGATGCAAATTCAAAGTTAACTTTATTTGTCGGTGTTCGATTTACTGTTTATTTTTTCTAAACAATCTTTCTTAGTTAAATTGTGTTGTAAAAAAGAATTGTAAATTGTAAAGAAGAAATCTACAAGAACTCTAAGTATTTCGCATTTTACAGTGGCTTGTTAATAAAAATTATAATCTATTGATAGGCCGCCCACAGCTTTTATGGCCTATTAATAAAGTATAAACTCATAAAAACCACATCTTATCGGCGAATGCCGTATATTTGTCACAGTCTAATTAATGAAATGAGAGACGCGTGTTTAAACTCAATTTTCAATTTTATGCAAATCCATTTTAGGCACACACATGTTTTTGTTTTTGTTTTTGTGTTTTTTTTGTGTGCGACTCGCGCGTTAATTTGCCATACATCTTAAATAGGCATGTTGGGCCCGGGGCTGTTTATCTCCGTATCTTTGCTGAATATTGCGAAGCTTAGCTTAGCCATTTCATTTGTCCATGTTTCATGCTGTCAAATATCTGCGCAATGTGCAATGCAAATGCCGTCAATCAGTTATCTCGTAGGGTTTCAGACACGCCAGCGGGTCACATTAAGTCCACGCCATTTGGATCCAGGTCCGCACTGTTGTGGAGTTGTGGAATTTGGCAATAAGCTTTGAATTGGCCAAAGTTTACAAATGGTTATTCAAGGGTGCTTCAAAAGTGGCCAAAAGAAATAAAAATCAAAAATATTCTTGTAGCATAGGTTGGTTAAGCGATACTCTAGTATATATAATATTCATTTTATTAACTCCAAGCTAGCCCCATTCTACTTATGTTATTGGCGAACAAATATTCCAGACTTCGAGTCTAAGCCTTTATCTGATTAGCGCTTTAATACAAATGGCTTTTTAAGGATCAGCTCATCGCGATTGAAGCGGATTCCTTTTGCCTGTTTTACGCACTTGCAAAATAAACATTTTGTATTATTTATCATTATTTATGGGCACAGCGTGAGTAATAAACTACTGGGCTGAGCTCGGGTTAATCAATAGCTAAATCTGAAATGTTTTATTGCAAATTGGTGACTAAGTGAGCTCTGAATTAAAATGAAACCGCGCATTTAATAAATTTAATCAACTGTCAGAGTGATTGATTGGCGGATTGATTGATGTGCTACACACTCCATTTTACACAGTACTTTTTCGGGGCTTTGTTCGGTTTTTCGTTGAACGTTTAAAATATGGATCTTAAAATGTATTTCTCTAATCGACATCAAACACATTTCTCTAGTTAAATAACAAATGAATATATGTTATGATATTTTTATTTTACAGTTGGAAAACGCAGAAAAAAAAGTTTGCTAATTAAAAACTACGAATTTCACTAATTTTAGGAATTGTATCCAACAAATGGTAAACTATCGGAAAACTGTTAAATGGAAATTGAAAGAGTAGTAAAACTATAATAATAAATTTAAATCTACTTTAAATTAAAAACAACATTAGCATTTGATATGTAAGAAGAAATAAAGAGACAGAGATGGAAAATCACTGACCCGATGGGGGAGATATTTAGGCCGCCCCTGCCCATAGCTGAGGGCGGACAGTGATTTCCCGGAGATATTCCGAAATGATTTTATTAGGGGAAAAGAGAGATCTGAGGAAACACATGGTAAAGTCTATTATATTGCACGCATAAGACACGCATAAGTTAGAACGAGGAATCAATATCGCCATTAATCAACTTACATATTAAAACAACTAACTAGTTAATATTTTTAATCGATCCCATTAAGTGCCTTTGATAGCTCTTGTTCCTGGCCTAGTTTGCAAAGCCTTATATTTTAAGGCGTAGGCGTTTTAACTGCATGCGTCACGTGCTGGGCACAAGAACAGCAACGGCAACAACAGTAGCAGCAGCAGCAGCAACAGCAGCAACAGCAGCAACAGCAGCTGCTGCAGCAACATTTACAACGTTTACCGGTTTGAGGCACAGCTGATCGATGGACCGCTTCATTCATGAAGCACAAACTATTACGAATTCTCTCGCTCGCGCTCTCGCAACTCAATTCCGCTCTCTCCCTCTCTTTCTCTCTGTCTGTTTATCTCTCCCGCTCGTTTGGCTGTTACAGCGCTTTAAAAGTCTACGACGGCGCCTGCGCGCGGCTCAGACAGTTGACGGCGTTCGCAGCGAGCGCTTGGCAAACGTCGCGTTTTTTTTTTGTTTCTCTAACATTGGGTTTGTTTGCCGTTATCCCGAGCACCCACACCGGCCCCACTCCCCCCACCTTACCCCTAATTCCTAGCATATCCGTAAGCAAATCGAAATTCGCATAAGAGATGCGTGTACGTGTACGTGTGCGTGTGTGTGTGTGCGTGCGTGTGTGTGTGTGTGTGCGGAAGTCCAACGTGATCGTGCCCACATCCTGCAATTAAGCGCGTTTTCGCCGCGTTTCGTTCACGTTTTAATAACAACTTTAGTGGACACTCAAATAATTTGTTTAATTTTTTTTTTGTAGTTGTTCGTTTTTTTTCGAGTGTTGATTGGGCGGCATTTCCGCATTATAAAACTGAAAAGTGCTTCAAAAAAAGAAAAAAAAAAACACACAAAAGAAAAGCAAAATTGAGAAACATAATTAACAACAAGAGCAATAACAAGTGCCATAACATATATAACAAAATGCAAATTAATTACAATACTTGATAAATACACTTGAAAATCAATTAAAATAAATATCGAATTTTATTTTTGTTTTTTGTGGTTTCGCGCTAATAGTTTCCTGCACAAAAACTATAAACAGAGGAGAAAAATTCAAATGAAAAATAAAATTTGAAAAATATATAAAGCTGTTGCCCAAGTATTTAGCGTTGTGGCATGTGGCATGTGGCAGTTGCAGCAACAGCACCAACAACAACAACAACAACTGCTGCTGCCGCAAGACAAGTGTTTGCAGTTGTTGTTGTAATTTCTGCTGCTGAAAACGCTTAACAAAATACTTTTTAGTTTTATGGCCTTAACGCGCAGCCGATAATCACCAGCAGCAACAACAGCAACAACAGCTACAACAGCAAAAGGCAACAGGAGTGCGTGACCCCAACACACAATTCACATGCCACTCAATGTGTGTGTGTGTGTGTGTGTTGGTGTTGCAATACTTGCTCCCCACAAGAGAGTCCACTTGAATGCACAAAAGTGAAATTTCACTTTGCAGTTGTTGCTGCTGTTGCTGGTCCTGTTGTTGTTGGTGTTGTCGCTTTACATTTTTGCCCGATTATCAACTTATTTTCTGTTCAATATGAAAGTGAAATGCAGCTGCAGCAGCATTCAACAGGTCAATAGCAAATTAACGAAAAAGAAAAAAACAAGTTAAAATAAAATAAACAAATCGAAAGCGACATCAAAAACCAACAACAACAACAGCAGCAACAGCAACAGCAACTGCGTAATTGCAAATTGCAATTGCTAATTAAATAGAGCGAGCGAGAGGGGGAGACAGTTGCAACGGTATTATGGCGCCTGGACATCAATTGCAGCTTTGCGCTGGCATCCTGCTGATGCTGATGCTAATGCTGTCCACCACGCTGGCTGGGGCCAAGCCGCCGGCAGCTGTCAAACAGGAAGCCGACCATAAAAAGGGTAAGTCAACTGTTGACCCGACAATTGCAGTTAATTAACAGCCGACAGCGAAAGTGACACCTCACCAAAGCTGTGTCGTCGCCCATCCCCCCTTCCAACCCTCTGCCCCTGAGAATTGTGGCGCATAAAGTCGTCAACAGCAATAGAGCAACAGCAACAGCAACAACATTAGCGTTAACCGGTTGCATGGGGGAATCTGCGGGTAGCGGGGAGGGGGCAGCTGCTGATGGCTTTGATTTGTGGCATCGCTTTCACTTTGGCAGCTTGATGTTGTTGTTGTTTTTGTTGTTGTTGCCCGCTTGGCTGCTAGGTGGGTTTTGGGCGTCTGGTGGGCGTGTCAAGTCTCAAATTTGCTTTTGTGTAATAATGATGATGTCGGCCAAGAGCAGCGCTTAGCATAGCCAACACAGCCGAGGCAAAGCCAGGGCTCCACTTTATGGCTATAATTGGATTACGTATCGTTTAGCTTGCATGTTAATTCGATGCCCGCCAGTTCATCGCGAACTTGACTACCCAAACTGGTGGCAAGCGAAAGCTGAATAATGCCCCCAACAATGTGGCAACTACAAGAACAAACCGTTTAACCCCAAACAAAGCCAACAGGCAGTTCAAGTTGCCAATATGAAGAAGCACCTTCTAAAAGTTGACAGTGAATATTTCCCTTAAACTGTAGTTGCGCATTAAAGTTTAGGGGGTCATTGAACCCAGTCGAAATGTTTACAAATGTGTGTAAATTAACTTTCATATAACACGGTTAACGCGGGCGATTCTATCGAACATCGAAGAAAGTTCAATAAAACGGTCTTAATTCCGTAGCTATAATATATAAATATTATAATGATATTTTATCTACGCTCAGCCGCAGCCAACTGTGCGGTAAATTAACACTCTTAAATTGGCCAAGCTGTCCACGCTCTTTACCGTTATTACTTATGCGTTATCTATTGGAGTTGACATCGCTGCTGTGTAAAATAAACTTGGCTTAAAAGAGCTTATTATATAAAAACTTATTAGTTATATTAAATCTTCATCTCAAAAAATCATCCATATCGTAAAATTGCCTTAAAAAACAAAGAGAAATTAGTCAGCCAACGAACAAAAATTCCTAAAGGATACCGTATAATAACAAGCCTTAATAAAAACAAATAAAGCAAATTTTTTATATGTACAAATTATTTAATTTTTAATTTATTGCACAGAAGACCAGTTATGGCTTTTGAATATATCATATTTATTGCCGCAGTTGTCTACTTTAAGCTATGTTAGCGTATAAATTATAAAATTAACATTATAATCATTAGGATCAGGGCTTCATATGACAAGAATCTGATATCTGAAATAAATATGATTAAGTGACATTTTATGTTTACTACTCTAGTAACTACTTTTAGCATATATGATTATTCCGGCAAAACCCTTCCTTCGAGTGTTTAAATTTGATGCCAGACTGGCATGATAGTTCATACTGTGCCACAAAGTAATTTGACTATAGCGATAAAAAAAACATATCTTAATTGCAAAACTTTCCAAGTGACTTCTTTAATATTTGAATTTCAAAGTTGTGGCTCATCTCGTTTGTAATACACCCGCAAATTGGAATTCCCACGCCCCCAATTAAGGCTTATATAACTTCCGCCCTTTTTTTCTGTTTGCCATCTCAGCCACAACTTTAACCAGGTGCAAAGTTGACTCCTCCTCCATTCGCATCCAATTACCTACAGCTCGGACAAACTGAAGCCAATGTGTCTTGCCGAGTTGCCAATTTGTCGGCGGCGTTAAGAAACCAAAGACTGCGAGACTGACAGATGTGCACAGCGAAGAGCGAAGAAAGCAACAACAGCAAAAACAACAACAAAAAGACAAACCTAATGCCAGCTAATTAATCAGAGCTCAGCAACAACAATAAGCCTCAAAAAAACACAAAACACAGCAAAACATTTACATATGTGGCTTACATATGTTTGTAGTCGTCTAATGCGCCCCAAAACAACATTTTCCCAGATGCTGTGGCTTACGACATCTCGCCAGTAATTTCGACCCGGACCGGGTCTCGTATCATCTGCCCAGTAATCGCAGTGCACTTGCTTCCGTATCGTTGTTGCTGCCGCTGTTGCAGCTGCCAAGTTAATTTCTTTTGTTTATCTGCCAGCCGTTGCTTCTCCCTTCCCACTTCCCACTTCTCCCTTTTCCCGTCATCTTCTGCGATTGTGTCATTATGTCATGCGGTCGCCAGTCTCAGTCTCAGTTCCAGTCTCAGTCCCAGTTCCAGTTCCAGTCTCAGTCCCAGTTCCAGTTTTCCACTTGCCCACAGATATGTAATTGGTATTTCTCTGACATCTATTGTTCAACTTTTCTTTACATTTTCCCTTGGTTTTCCTTGTCCGAAAACAATGCATAATTAATATTTATGCTCAATAATTTCAAAGACAGCAATGTAGTCCAGCGTGATAGACTAGCAGACACCCTCTAAAAATAGCTAAGGTATAATTAATCTTTGCTAGCCCTAATTTAAACGAAAGTGGTTTTTTATATTCATTTTTTTGTTTTCATCTTTTTATTAATATTTAAGGGAAAGTCGCATACAACTGCTCAAATTTTCTTAAATATGTATAAAAAAAAAAACTCGCTTTATTGGTATTTCTTTTTTGTGTCGAATTAATCACACACCAGCCGCTTGATATTTTAATTGTGCTTCGCACCTTAAAGAGACAGGCTTACACATGTATGTATGTGTACATTTGTATATGTATGTGCGCTAGCCGTTGTGATGATGATGAGGTTGTCAAGTGACGCCCCCAATTCGTGGCTGAAACGAGCCGTAAAATCATAAGCAAACAATTGCCATTTGCACAATGAGTTAAATTGAATGAGTGCATGAAATAATACATGTACAAATAAAAATACCAAATATAATTCATAACGATCTTAATGCTGGCTGGCTTTACACTGGCCATAACGCAATCGCAATTGACGTGGCCAAAAAGGCGTTGCATGCAATCCAAAGATCTGCTTTGGGCTCATTATTGTTGTTGTTACTCATATTATTCATTACACTCAAACGAGTACCGAACTGGATCTGTTTGAACTGTAAATGGATTTGACCAGGTAGCCCTTAACTACTTATATTGCCTAATAATATTTGTTTTATACGTTGTAGTAATAGTATAGGATGAAGTTGTACGCTATTAACCAAAAAAACGCAAAACTAAGACAACTGAAATATATATATAAATTATTTGTATTATTATTATTATCATTATAATATTAATAGTTTAATACAATTCTATTTTATAAAAATTTATTTTGAAATTCAAATATAAAACCCTTCGTTTTGGGCACTGTACTAAAGTTTTTGTTGCTGGCAATAAACGCTTTGAACTTTGGCCAAAATATTGAAAGGCTTAACCTATGTGTGTGTGTGTGTGTGTGTGTAATGGGCATAGAAAGAGACACGCTTAAAAAATGGAACAAAGCGCAATTTTGTTAATTGTTGTTGTCATTGTCATGGTGTGCGTCGTGTGTTTGTTGTTGTTGTTGTTCTTGCTGGTATTGTTATGCACTTTAACGGCTTTTAAAATTTTAAATGCTGGGTTTTAACCTTTAAAAGCAACGAACTGTCTGACAGACAGACAGGCAGCCAGACAGACCGACTGTAATTACAGAGTTTATGTGCGAGTTGATTTTATTAAAGGTTTCGTTATTCGAAATGCCAAACGCATTTTGGGCAATTGAGCAATTGAGAAATTGAAACCGAGACCGAGAGCGAAGCTTAAATCGCAATTAAAATTGAAATGAAAAGAAAAGCCGCGACCGCCGGCCATCAATCATTGATCTAAAGCAATTGGAATTGGGCAATGCCCGGAGACAAATAGCGTCGCCAAACGGTAGCGACAACTCTCATTCAATTCCCAGATAAACGATAAGCCGAAGAGACAGCGGGACAGCGGGACAGCGAGACGGAGATAGAGATAGAGTTACAAAAAGAAAGAGACACCTCATCTAGCTCTATGCAAATTAGTCGATCTATAAAACGCATCGAGCTATAAAAGCCTTTTTTTCACTTACATAATCTGGCGGCAAAAATGCATAATTAGCTAATTAAAATCGGCAAATCGATTTTGATTAACATTTTGGGGGCGAAAGTACAATAAAGTACCAAAAAATCGAATTAATCAAAATCAAGCGCTGAACGCGGCCCATTTGAAATTTGTTGGTAACATAATGAAATGATTTTTTATTTTTTATAATTTTCTGTTTTGTTTATTTCTTTCTTTTTCTACCATTTTTTGTTTTTTTACTTTTCCTAACATTAAAATAAATTAACGAAAATGTGCGACATGCTGTGCAGAGTTCGAGCAAAGCTGGAGGCTGCTCGTATACAAATGTGTTAAATACCCTAACTTAAGGGTGCTTGCAGGTTGACTGTCGACTGGTTGTTTTTTTTTTTTTTTGTAATTTTCTATAACTATTTTCCCTTTAGCAATACATTTTTCGGCATCATTATTTGTTATGTAATAACCCTTAATGTTTTTATATAGGGAAAACTCAAAAGGTACCCTTAATTAAATCCAATATTCTTATTCTACTAATCTCCAGCGTTATTGACCTAATTTTTGGTTGAATCTTTAAGTTAATTATACCGAAAAATTCAAATAAATATAATTTAACTTATTAAAAAAATGGTTAATGTAATATTTGTCGATTAAACAAGAAGCAAGTACTTCGTGAATATAGTTTGATATTAAATAACTATATATAAAATAATTAAAAAAATTTTAAAAATATAAATTTCTTCTAAGGGCAAGTGCATTTAAATGTCGTCAAGCAAAATTTGGCATATTGTTGCTGATTTTTTTTTGTAGCATTTGATTAATTACGTTTTGTGTAGCTTTAGCCAAAGCATTTTCAACTGTTATTTACGACTTTATGTTTTTCTCTGTGTGTGTGTGCAATTTGTTATACAAATCGAAATGTGGCAATAGCCAAATTGAAGCCAAATGATGTCTTCATTTCGCTCTCGCAGTGAAAATAACGTAATTGCTCGCTGTGCAGGGCCCGTTGGCCATTCGGACACGCACCGTTGGACATTGCAATCAATCACAAAGTTCCATTTTCCATTAGCCACAACACACACACACACACATACGCACACTCAATCTTAGGAGACAGACTTTTGGACTGGCAAATGCAAATTGCGTTACGATCATAATGATCAGTTAGGTCATGTTGTAATCCCAAAAATCAATCAGACAGCCGTTTAAAACTGACGAAAAGATGAGCTAACCGTTGAGCAAGAAAACTGCCAACAACTAGTGTGTATTTTGTGTGTTTGCTTTGCCGCATAATTGTGATTGGGGTTTTGCCACTTCAAGAGTGGAGTGCTGGGAGGGGCGGGGGGCTGCTTCAAGCAGCAAGTAATTCATGTTTCAACCGAATGTCATCGAGTGTGCTCCACACTGACTACAATAACAGTGTACAGTAACATCATTATCACTTGCCCAATTGTAACAATATTTACGTTAATCTGCTCGCTCATCTTCTATTGTTGGACATGGACTTCAGCTGGACAACTGGACAGTCTCAAAGTTATGTCACATAATCTTCAAATGATTATTTCACCCTTCCCGAAAATTAAATTAATTAATCTAATTCATCTGTTAATCTAAGTTAATCTAATTAATCTAATTTCATTTAGACATTTTTGGCACATTCGTCCCGTTTTAGCGGCCGTTTATTGCAAAACAAATTTGCAACAAACTGCTGGAAAAACGAATCCAACTGCAACTGTAACTGCAAAGCGGAACACGACAAAGGCTAAGCAAAAAGTTAATAAAAAAAACCATAAAAAGAAAAAAAAATGTTATGCCTTGATTTTAGGCAGCAAATCGTTGTTGGCCGAGTTCACAATGTGATTTGCATATTTATGGAGCCGCAATGCTCCAAGTGGCTTCGTTGCATGTCCCCATGTCTCCAAATCGTGTGTTGCATTTGGCGACAGTTCGCTAACCTTCACCTTGTTGGCCAAAAGAGACCAACAGCCAATGGCCAACAACAGCAACAACAGCAACAATGACGATAACAAACTTAAAAACCGTTTGCGTTTTTGGCACTGTGCTCGAACGTGCCGTGGCCCCAGTTCCAGGCTGGCCGGCTGGCCGTCCGCATTTGGGCTAAGATTTGGCCTGGAAACGTGTTTGGGGGCCGTCGCTGACTCAGCTAAATAACGTACCGTGGTAGGGGAGGGGGAGGAGGAGGGTGACGTGTGTCAAAGCGCGTTCAGGCGACATTTAATTGCACGCGGTGCGCATATTGAAATATATCACAAATATCACGCATACGCCAAGTGGCAAACGGCCAGCTTATTAGCCATTTTTAGGTCCAGCGAGACACGCCAAGAAAGATAATAATAACACAGTAACTTTGCATTGTATTTTTTGTATTTTTATTTTTATGCTGATTATAGCCACTGGCCCCCGGCTCATTTCACTTGCCCATTGCCAAATGCGAATGGGAATAGATTTGAATTTGAGTTTGAGGGAATAAATATGCCCAAAGCACTCGCAACGTGCCTCAATTTACATTTGATTTTAGGCACGTACGCCCTTGTGTAAATATTTTGAAAGGAATTTACAATCTGTGATCTACGATCTACGATCTATCTGCAAATGTCGATTTACAAACGCCGGTAGCGGCCACCCCAAACAAAAGCCGCATCGTTAATCAATAGTTTTCTTTGTGTTGCTATTTTTTTTTTTTTTTTCAATTAAAATTAGTTTTTTTTTTTAATATTCGAATTTATTTATGCAATTATGGAATTTAAGTATTATGGAATTTAAGTACGGGTATTATAATGAATTTTTGATTCGCTTTGATTCAGTTTCTTTAATTTTAATAATTTTCCATTATTGTGTGGCCAAAGAAACGGGCTCGCTTTCAGCATGTGCTGATGATGGATCGCAAGCGATCATTTTATGCCAATCTAATGGATTAAGTTTTAGTTAATTTTGCAGCCAATTATATACCATCAGTTTTTTAATGTACATAATTTGGTGAAACAAATTGTTCATGTGATAATTGCAAATCAAATTCAAAAGATTACAATAACCAATTTTTTAACTTGGTAATTAAAGCAAAACAAATTTGATAATACGATTATTTATGAATATGATAGCCATTAACTGTAGAGTTTTTAATTGGTCTATGATAGTGCACATATGTTGCCATATGCCTTTGTATACTACTTATGACTATATAACTATAAAAGTGATCAATTGCAGTCGCACCTGCGCTATGATCACCTATGCTTGGCTTGGTTGGCTTCGCATGCTCGTTAAATACTCACAAGCTTTCGCGCCCTCGCACAGTCGCAGTCAATGATTGGCCGACTGACTGACTGACTGACTGACTGACAGCACCTACTCGAACGTAGCACATTGTATATATATGTATATATCGCTACTATATATCTTCATAACATAACCGACTTGGCGCCCGGTGATGTGCGCAACTAAAGTTTTTTCCAAGACTGCACAATGTTTATTGAGGCAGACAGAGGCAGAGATAGCGAGAGTGAGATAGACTCTGATTGAGATAGTCAGGCAGTGCATAGAGAACAAAGTATGGAAACGCGAAAAACCTCAATAACAAAACGCAACTAACTAGCGCGTCCTTGGCCAGTCAACATTATATATAATTATTTCTTTTAATTTTGCGCTGTGGCTGCCACACGATGACGATATAAATAAATACAAAAAAAAATACTTATACTAAAAAAATACACTTGAGCTGTTTGGGGGTGTTAAAGAGCATATAAGAAGCTGACTTTCCAACCCCCTTCCTTGCCCACCACTACTTCAGCAAGACTCCGCTAAAATTCACGACAAAGACAAAGGCGCAACTTTAATAAGACATAACGATGAGAAAATATATTAAAAAAAAAATCAAGAATTATTACGATATGAAAACTTATTATTATTATTATGAGCAACTTTAACAACAAAGAATTTGTGGTTGGTTTTTTTTTTCTAAAAAATAAAATGCGGCAATGTTGTAATAGCTTTAACACGTTGTTGCTGTTGTTCTCGTTGTTGTTCTCGTTGTTGCTATCTAACGATGTGCTTTAATTTTACAAGCGAAGCCTGGCCATGTCTCTCCCGTCGCCCTGGCCCACTGTCTCTCTGTCTATTTGCAGTCATGTTCATGACTTTACTCATGGAAGACCTGAGGGTCATATGCGTGCAAAGCTAAGAAACAACAACAACCAGCTACAACAACAACAACAACAACAACAAACCAGAGCAACGACGGCGACGACAGCCACACATTTATGTCATGCAACAGCTAGAGCACTCATAAATAATACTCAAAAGAGCCATTTAAATGCTATTATTGCAAAAAAAAAAAAAACAAAAAAAAAAATTATATTAAAGCAGAAACAACAAAATAATAAATATATAAATAAAGAAACTAAGTGAGACACCATCGGAATGGCAGCGACTGTTGCTCCGTTTGTCTGTCATTTATTATATTTATAATAGCTGCATTTATTATGGTTCAGCTGGAAAAGTCAATTCATAATGTTACAATCTTGCAAGACTCTAACTGTGAAATCTGTTCACAGAAATAAAACCGAGCCAACTCGTCATCAGCTTTGTTAGATAAATCGCTCCAAATGGTTAATCCGTTAAGCAACATATATATATATGTATATATAAACTTTATTCGAATTTGAGTACTACAATTATTTACTAGAGTTCTCTAATGATTATTGATTAACTGATTAATGTACTTATTGAAATGCCAAAAAAACCACAAAACTTTTGAGCTGACAAAATTTAATAGTTAGGCAGACTTTTAATGAATACTTATGTATATATATGATGTTCATCTTTATCACATCTCATCAAGGCTTATAGAGCTGTAAAAAACATAATGTTTTGAGTAATTTTGTATCTAGCTACAAAGTAATAAAATATTCAGTTATACGATTCACGGTTTCGAATCTCGTGAATATAGTTTTTCACAGAAAAATAATTTTTATTAAATACGTATTTTTTGCAAAAATCAATATTATTTTTTTAAGCTGAAATTTTGTTAAGTACTTAAGTTAAGCCAAACAAGTTCCAGATTAAAGCCGATTCGGCTTAAATACGATTTTTTTTTCCTCAATATAATAAAATACTTAAATTTTTCAAGATTTAAGGTACATTACATTACTTAAAATGCTGTAAATCTGAAGGTTTTTATATTTAAATTGACATTTAATTGATTTAATCCAACAATCATTGGTTTAATTGCTTAAGTATAGAACGACTATATACATATATAAATATATGTTACGTAGAACAAAAAATTGGTATTTGCAGAAAAACTTCGGGTTCGGTTTCGTTGTTGCCGAGTTTTGTTTTTTGACATTGAACCTCTTTGCAAGAAGAGGCAAGAATTGCGATTGTGCATCGACAATAATAAATTATAACATTTAAAACATATTCAATAAATGTTCATGGGGGTACTTGGGGCAGATGCTGATGAGCATTGAAGCCAAACTAAGCCATGGCAAAAAAAGGAGGGGGGAATAAGACAAAAAAATAAAGCTAAAAGCACATTTTCAATAAACTGTTTAAGGTCATCATAATGCACATTAAACGATTGTTGTTTATTGGCAAATGTCATGTTCAATTAGTCGCCAACCGCAAGTTGCAAACGGCGGCCAATGTCACCGGCTGAGGCAGAGACTCGTGTGGCAAATGGCGCAGCTAAACGTGGCATGCAACGCGTCGCTGTCAGAGCGAATTATGTTAACAAATTGAGTTATGGCTATGGTTATGGATGATGGCGCATTTATGTACAGACATCTGTATTCATGTGTGTGTAACAGGTGCAGGCCAACGTTAAAGCCACAAATTGCCGGCTAGGCAACAATTAAGCCATGGCCAAGCAAAGCAAAGCCAAGCCAGGCCAAGCAGCCCCTGGCCCATTACATCAACACCAAACAAACCGTTGTAAGTCATTAGGCAACAAAATGAACTCAAGTGACGGAAATGGAAATGGTAATGGTAATGGATACTACGCATGCCTCGAATAACCAAATCTCAAGTTGCTCATCCAATTCCGAGCCGAAGCTGGCGGCCATTTAGCTGCAGCCTCAGCCAGCTAATGAATCGTTTCAATGACAACAGCGAACAGCCAGCCAGAGGTAGGACAGCTAATGATAAGCGTTACCATAACCCCAAACATGGACGTAATCTTTATCGCAATCGTAATTGTTACTTTTGTGGCCTCTGACATCGTTCACGGGCAATCAATCTAAAAACTGAACTAAACTTAACTTTTATATCGATCAGCGATTATCTGCAAACCACATGTTGCCAGCTAATGTTATAAAAATAATCTAAATTATAAATTAATCTTTTAATGAAGATATTTTGCCAAATTACAAAAAAACTGACAGAAAAAACGATATTAATTTATATTATATTATTAATTTTAAATAAATATAAATCTTATTAACAGAGTTATTAGGTCACATCTTTTAATATATCTGATTGTCAGTGTATAAAAATGGCACACAATTAAAACAATGTTGGCATTAGTGGAAAAAAGTCACTTAAGACCTTAAGATATGCAAAGACACACACACACACACACACACACAATTGCAGACTGCAACAATCCCCATTCAATTAAAATGAATGTTAATAATAGCTAAACAAAATAAAAAAGAGATATTAAAAAAATACTTGCATGCAAATGTAAAACGTGTGGATGCCATAAAAGGCGCAAAGAGGCGCATGATACGACAGTTTACGGATATATATTACCACAGGTATATTCATTAGGCGAGCAGCTCCCACTTTCATAAATCGATAAATCAATGGGCGATGCAACTGTTGAGTTTTGAGTTCTTGTCTCATGTTTCACTCGAGCTGTGCACAGTATTAAGGTGTGTGTGTGTGTGTGTGTGCACATTTGTTTTTAATTGAGTCAGGCGAGGCGTCAAGATTTATGGGTGCTGTCTGGGCTTCTTAGTCCGGGCCATGTACGCGGTGTACATAAAATCAAATTGTTTATGCATAAGCGTCCAATAATGTTGCTTACCCAGCATTGGAATGCCAGGCACGGAACGAATATGAAAATGAAACCAAAGCCGAAACTAAAAAAAAAAAAAACAGTAACCAAAAACTGAAATTGAATTTGAAACCGAGGCGAGAGAGACTTGGCTCATGGCTAAGATGGCTAATTGCAAGCGCATGTGTGGCAAAGTGTTTTAGAAATTAACTCCAATGTTAAAGCATTAAAGCGATCGCATGTTATTGAAATCGGAGCAAACTCATTTATCACAGGCAAAACAACATTCGAGACGCTGCCAAATGCCATAAGCCAGCTGGCTTCTTCAAAATCATCAGGTAATTTCAGTTCGAGTCAAAGATGGAGCAAAAACGCTGCCAAGCTCTGGCAAAGGTCAGTCACAAACTAAAGCAAATATCTCCGAATTGGCTGCCATAAAAAGAAAACGTTCTAAATTATGCCTGTCATTGAGGCAAAATTATTTAATTGAGCGCCAATAGTTATCCATCAATCAATCAATCGAACCAGCGGCCTAAACATAGATATCTATTCATATCTATTTAGCTATCTGTTGCATTGATCATACTGCTTGTGTGTATATCTATATATATATATATAGATATATCATTTACAATATGAGATATCGCCCGTCACCTGCTGGCGACAAATTAGGCAATGAATGTTGCCTCCCGCTACCGCGCTGCATCAGAACTGCATCACAGATTATGCATTACGACTGAATAGAACAAACATATATTTTGTGAGCTTCGGGCATGTATTAATTCTTTTGGCTTGTCCTTGTTTAAAGTTCGTGTCTTGAGTCTTTTGTTTAGCGTCTTGACATTTTCACAGCATCATCTGTTGGTCAAGTTAAATGCCATTTTGTCGCTTTGAACTTTAAAGTTCAAGTCTAAAATGCTTAAAATGTTGGCAATACTTTTGGGTTGGGCCCAGACGTCCGATACATTCGGCACTGGGTTGGTTACACAGACACGATATATTATTTTTTATTGTAAATGTTTATTTATATTCTCGAATCTCAGCTCAGATTTTTCTATGATAAGTTTTTAGCCATACATAACTAAAAACTAAAAAAACATCATGGTTAGCTATTGTTCATACGACAACAAGATCGTGAACAAAAATAAAAAAAAAGTATTTTTTGTTTTTATATGGATTTCTTTTGATTTATGACCAGCATAATTTTATTGGATTCGCATATATTTTTGCGCTTCTATAATATCTTCTAGGCAAGCATTTCAATGGCAACCTAACCTATTCTTAGCTAATTATTTTTTCTTTTTTACCGCACCCCTTAAAGACTTATTGCATGCCTTCAAGCCTAGACAGCTTTCATTTTATAATTAAACCCTAGATGGCTTGCCAATGCGGAAGAATTGAAAGCGTGGCCTGTGTCAAGGTTTCTCCACTGGCAATTGGAGCACTCCCATCAACAGCAGCGCCCCCGTCGCTTCTCTCCAGTCCACACAAAGTGTGTGTTGAGTCAAAAGCTGAGCTTGATTGCCAGCTGGTCGTGGGAGACGTGGGATCCGCTGCAATGCAGCAACAAACCACAACCAAACGATTTTCGCAGTCAAATGCCATTACAAATATGCAATTTTAATTATGTGACTAACAACAACAAATAACAAACAACTGAAATTTAACTAAGTACTTTGCAGCATTGTTTATTTGTTTGCCACTGGCTGGCTGTGTGCTTTATCATACAGCTTTTTGGTGTCATTTGTTTTCTGTTCTGGGGTTGCTGACGTCCCAGACCATGGCATAGAAAATCAAATCTAACATAATGACCCCCACTTGCATGTTGTTGATGCTTGTTTTGCATTTTCTGTTGCCTTCTGCAGCTCAACAACAGTCTACAGAACGAATCTGAGGTAATTTATAGCATCACTCATACGCCGCATTGCGCCGGAGCAGCTCTGCTTACAGTGGGGTCGAATATTCAGTATTTGAACCAATATTTTAAAATACCATAAGATATCAATATAATACTATAATATATTGTTGTAATATATAGATTTTAATTTACTTAAGAACAGAATTTCAACATTTAGCATACACAATTTTCGATTTTGCAATAATTGATGGTTTAACTCCACTGTGCACTGTGGGTATTAAATCTGAAGGCATCTTTTCAGCAATTATTATTGACAATTACGAGTAATGTGCAGCATGTGCTTGGCAAGTGGTTTATCTTGAAATGAGATTCGTGCACACACTCAATGCACACTCTGACATTGACCGCATGCATCGCCGGCCGGCTGACTGCCATTTCTGGCCGTCCGACTGTCCGACTGTCCGCTTGTCCGCTGGCCAGCTGAGTCGTCGTCATTGTCAGCGGCGGCATCATGCAACGCGGCAAGATTCTTGAGTTTTTAATTTTTTCTTCATTTTTATTTTTATTTTTTTTTTATATTTTTTATTTTTTGCTTTATACAAACGAATTGCAAATGAAGTTAAATAAATGTCGTGTTGTTGGTTAGTTGGTTGGTTGTTCACTGGTTAAGTTGGCTGTTAGTTAGTTGCACCGCCAGCTTCAAGGTTGGGCGCCTCAATGCGGAAAACATGACAACACACAAAATGCTGAAGTAAAATAAAAAAAAAAAAACAAAACTGTCATTAAAATGTAACATAAAAAGCCGCTAATTGCGAATGTTTAAGCACACACACACATGCACACACACATGCTAGTTAATAACAAGCTCATAAATAACTGCAAGAGTCGTTGCATTGAATTGCCCATTGGCCCCAGACCCGAACAGGTTACAATTGCTTGCAACGGTCCAAGTGTAATCCAAATCCAAAACACACGCCCGCAACTCGAATGCACATAGAATCCAGACGTCGCACAAATCAAGACTCTCAGATACCCTGCACTATGTTCTAAATTTATCTGACTGCTTATGCAGGTCGCAAACATAATTTTTCAATTCAACAAAAAAAAATTAAATTGAATTGCAACTTAAAATGTTGCGACCCTCGATTCTCTCAATTTCAATACAAATTCACTTGAGGCTAATATAGACTCAGGCTGGTGAAAGTGCCGCTGCTGCTCGAACATTTTGTATTTATCTCGGAATTTTGAAATTTATGTGCCACACACAGGCACACACACTCACACACACAGTGGGAACACGCACGCGTCGCTGTAAAGTGCCAGCAAAGTGCCGGAAAATTGAAACGGACCGCTGATGAGTTGCAGTTGCTTTGGGCGTCGCCTGTGGCCGATCTGTGGCGCTTGTGGCACAGTCTGCCGGGCAGGCGATACAAGTGGCATGCATCATAATCAAGTCGTGCCATGAATTATCGTGTCTGTTTATCAAATCTCAACGTGTGGGCTGCTGCAATTTCATACATTTTTCCTAGCTCAACCAGTTGACTTGTCATTGCAGCCATTTACTTTGCTGCCACAAGCTATAAATTGTATCAGGCCAACTTTGCATTGAAAAAGTGGCAAAAAGCTTAAAGCTAAAAACTCACAAAGGACTAACGCTTATTCCTTGATTTGTCATTTTTATTGTCTATAGTCTATACAATTTTTTAGACAATTTTTTTGGCTCCACACTCCTCAAATTTGGATAAGCCCCTCCGCTGTTTGTCTCCTTTTTATGTGGCATGCAAGAACTAAAGTTCGCTTAATCCGTTTCCATGACGTCACCAAAAACAATCAACATAATGAACGCCCATTTAACGCCCACTTAGTCGCGGTCACATTACTTATGCGGCATATTGCAACACGCAGGCCGAACAATGTGTTAATTACACGGCTGACGCCCACGCAGCCACCGTTGCCACAGAGCCGAACGAAGCCAGGTAATCAGCGAATTGTGAATTCAAATTGAAGAAGTGTCATGTTAAAATACAATGTAAAATCACCGACAACAATCGCAATGTGCAATGCGCCTTTTTTTGTCGCTTCTTATTTTTTTTTTTGAATCCAAATGACTAAACATACGAACATGTCATGGTGCCTGAACCCATACACACACACACACGCACACACACACACAGAGCAATGCACGCACACAGTTTCCATTTGATGTGGGCACGACGCGCTCAATTTAACGCATACGCCCCGTTGTACCGCAGGTCTCGACATCGTCATCAGGGTCATCATGTTACGAGTACTCAACGCTCGCACACCCGTACATCACACCGATTATAGCTCATGCAACACACACACACACACACACACACCTCAGTATGACTATAATTATTTACCTTGCCTCACTTTAGTCCAAAGTCTCTTTCTCCCTGCCTTCATTTTTCACTTTATGTCTGCCTCAGTGCACGGCTATCATTATGAAATATCTTCGCTTTACCTCGCTTTTCTTTTATTTTCTTTTGTTTAACACTTTCATAATTCGTACAGCAATTGTTAAAGCAATAATCACAGCACCAGCATATGTATTTATCACTTGCGTTGCGTTTGTTAATTATATTACCAGATTTAATTTTGTTTTTCTTTTGTAGTTGATCATATCTCTTTATTATACTCTTCATAAAAAATATTACAATTTTTTGAATCGCAAAAACTATTCAATGAAGAAAATCAATACTGCATTTTAAGGGCTTGTGAATTGTTTGTGAAAATTAAAATTTAAACACACTTCCAACTATTTCCCAGTCTATAAATCTTCTTTAAGCCAGAAATAAACGATTTGGGCCTTTGTTGTTTTACCAACATAATTTTGGATTAACGCCGTAAGATGCTTTCCTTCTACGTAGTTTCGTGACTTTGTGAAGTTTTCGCGCTTTGCTTTCATTTTCGTTGTTAGTTGACTCAATGAATGAATGAATGAATGATTGATGAGCAGACACTCTCTTAATGAAAGTGTTGCGCGATTTGTGTTCGTCTGCCTTTTCAATTGCTTTCATCAGCATGCGGAGTCGTGGATTTGGATTCGGATTCGGATTTGTTTTTGTTTTTTGCTGCCACTTTCAACGCCACAAGCAGCGACTGGTCTTTTGTTTTTTGCACAACACAGAAAGCAACAAAAAAAATACAAAAAAATAAAAATTGTAACGAAAATAATTTATAATTATTCTCTTTTGTTTTGCTTTCATTTTTTGTCTTGTAACAGTTGCCATTATTATTCATTATGAATATTGGATAATTGTTGTGCAATTTCAATTATAAGTGGCAAATTGATATATTTTTATATTTCATTACACATGTATATTTAATATAATAAGTATAAGTATGCTATATATTGGGTTAAAGATATATATAATATAGGATTAATTCAGAATAAAGGAAATTAGATTTTATTATGTAAGAGTTTGACACAGAGAAATAGAAAAATTAACTGATACAAAGAAACCCTAAGGCTCTTTAGCATACTTTATTTTATACGATTTATCGAAGAAAAAGGTTTTTTTAATGTGGCTCTAGGCTAATCAAGTACTAGGCTCTATATTTTTGCCGTTCCATCGATATTGGGTGTTGGTGTTGGCATTTTTTCCCATTTTCATTGACTGGGCTTTTCATGCTGTTGCTTTGCTTTTGGCCAGCGGTGATGCAATTTTGCAAATTGGACGAGAAATCGATAACCAAGAAGCATGATACCCTGTACTCACTGTTAGAACTTACTTATCAACCTCAGCTGAAATAATGAAAATCGCAGAGAAAGGCACTTGTCGAAAAGCAGGAGCAAGTGGAAGTAAAACCTACTCAGAGCAAGTGAAGAAAAAACCAAAGTTAATAAAAAGAACAATATGGCTAATAATGCGAACAATGTGGCTTCACTGTGTATACAATATATATATTTCTTGTCTTACCCAACCCAACTTTGCAATAAAACCACCAACGAGCTGGCCAAATAAATAATAAAGTAATTTATACTAAATACACGACATATCGCTGCCAAAGCACGAAATGTGTTTGACCCATTTTCTTGTGGCGCTATCGAAAATTATCAAGCAGCCGGTCAGCTCCACAGCCGCCGCAGCCGCCACACAAGTGAACAAAACCCAAACCCGAACCCGAACCTGAAACGTACCCAGGCAATGGCCAATTACACTTAACAAACTCATTATGTTCCGTTTTGCCAGGCAACAAAGCCAAACAAAAAAATCACAAAAAAACTGAAAAACCACCAGCGGGTGTCAAAATGCAATGCACAGCAAAAATCAAAAAAAAAAAAACCATAAAAAATATAGAAAAAGGCTAGTAAAATACCGTTAGCATTGCATGCAGTGAAATTTCGAGCTCATGTTGAAATAAAGCCACAGACAAGCGGCCAACAACAATAACAGCAACAACCACAGCCCATATGAAAGGCGGCTCGTGCTTGGTAGGTGGCTGTTGGGTGGGGGCCGTGGGGGCGTGTGACTGCCATGGGCGGTGAGGAGGGGTGGTACGCCTGCTCGATTGGTCGGCTGCTTGGCCACCTGACAGCCAACATGGCTAGAACAGAATTTATGCCAGCTGCCAGCTGCCTACATTATTATCGACTTTTATCGAGACGACATTTGACTGGTCAACGGCAGCCAACAATAACAGCCAAACAAAAACAGCCAACAACAATTGCTACAAATTTGACTCAAGCAACGGACGCTTAAAATATATTGGTGCCGTTCAAGAATTCCATGCTCCCATGGCACACACAAATCAGGACTATCCAATGGACATGGTTTGTGATTACGACAATTTTATGTATATCAGTTATTAAACAATAACACCTCTAAAATGTTTGTGACAAATTGAATATATGAACAATTCCAAATTACGGAAATAACTTTTAGCAATGTTGATTTAAATATTTTAAATTAATTATTAGATAGTTTTTATGCTTATAGCACTTTTATATAACATACTGAAACCTACTTAAAATATTATAAGTTAAACGCGTTTGTATATTAGGGTCGGGAAGAAAGCGGTCTATAGGGTATATTCTAGTTAAGCATACTCTGGTATTATTATTATATTAATTTTTTATTTCTTTAAAGAAATATTGCGTTTTTCTCACAACACGTATATCATCTGTTATGACTTATGGCATTTTCATGGGAAAACCAAATCTGGCTTTTGGAGCATTTATTTTGAATTGGTGCCAGTTTAAGTTTCCTGGATTTTGGGGTGCCTCTTGAGTGTCAGAAATGTCTGAAGAGCTTTAAAAAAAAATGTTGCAACTTTCGCTTCCTTCTTGACACATTTGTGCAACAGCTGCCCTATCAACGACTTCAACCCACACATTTTATCCAATCAACAATGACGGGGCAAACAAAAAAGTGGTTGCCACTCGATGCTAAGCCCGATCTTCGAGTGGTTGCGACCGTTGCCGGAATCTTCCGGCATTGCGATGCGATGCGATGCGATTGTCTTCTGTATATCACTGATGTTTCTCTTCTCTCTCTCTCTCTCTCTTTCTCTTGTTCTTGCAGTTGAGTTTCCAGAGGAGGACAGCGACATGCTGATGGAGCCGAATGACTTTACGCCAATAACTGTGCTGCGCTCCCACGAACAGCAGCACTTCCACATGCCGCCCACAACGCAACTGCACCACCAGCAGCAGCAGCAGCAACAGCAGATGCAGCATCAACGGACAGCAGCTGGCAGTCGCCTCTTTCAGGCAGCGCTGCCGGTGTCTGTCGCAGTGCAGCAGGAACAGTTCCGTCCCATTGCCAATCCGAATACGCAGCTGATTTCGCGGGCAGATGTGACGCCCGGCCCAGGCGCCGATTCGCATAGTCAGGCGGCGCAGAACTTTTATCCGCCGTTCTATCACGAGGCGCCGCCATTGGGCCACTCGCGTCCCTATTTCGCCGGACCCGCTGTTCCCGTTCCCGTTCCCGTTGGCGACAACTCACCGCTGCAGCTGCCGCTTCTGACGCCCGCCCAGCAGCAGCAACAGCAGCAGCAGCGCGGCTTTGATGCGGCCATTTTGGGCAGCGGTGATTTCGGTGTGCTGCGCGGCGGCACCTTCTATCCGGAGGAGGAGATGCCCTATCATCCGGAGGACAACAGCGACTACATCTATGGCGATGCCAACAACGGACACGGCCGACCCAGCGAGGCCTTCATCCAGAAGTACACCTACCCCGAGGAGCAGTTCGCCAATTTCCGCGACTTTGCGGACATTAATACGCCAGCGGATTCGGCCTTCTCACAGTTTGTGGTTGTGTATGCGGCCAAGAATGCGACCAAGCCCAGCGACCATCCGCATCCGAAGAACATATTCGAGCAGCTGGAGCTGCTCGATCGCGAGAAGGCGCTCGAGGAGGCGGCCCTCAAGAAGCAGCAGCCCAGCAAGGCCAAGGCCAAGCTATCGAAGACGAAGCTGCAAAAGAAATACAAGAAGAAGACAATCAGCAAAGATCTGGAGCTGGAGCCGCTACTCGCACTCAGCTAAGCTCCATGAGGAGAGCCACCACGCCCTGCCCGCCCCCCATTTAAATGGGAGAGATTGAGCGAAACTTTTCAACTTTTTCACTGTTAGTTGAGTTATTTTTTTTATTTATTTTGAGCAAAGCAAAAAATTTCGACTTCAGACACTTTTCTGCGGCCTCATTTCATTTGCACACTTGCACCCAAGTGCCCCCTCTCGCCACGCCCCGCCCCGCCCCGCCCCGCCCCGCCCCTGCACCTCTCCATCCCCCTCCCACCACTCTGCCCATTCTGTGGATTGCAATAGTTCCGTTAGTTGTGTGTACTAATTATTATTATTATTCTAATTATTATTGTAACTATAATTATTGTAATTTTTTGTATCTGTTTACTTGCCTCACATTTCGTGTTGCATAATTGTTAATTGTACTTAATTATAGCACGTAGCCTATTCGTATTCGTATTTGTATTCGTATTTGTATTTGTATTTTTATGTGTTTAATCGTATTTTATGATGCGTATCGATTACTTAATTATTTTTTTGTTTAATTAAATATAATTGTACTTGTATTTGTATTGTGTGTGTACATAAAAAGAAAAACCCAGCTCTTAATTGTAATATTAATAATAAAGATTTAAAAACTAAAATTCCAAAAACGCCATTTAATTTCATGAATAACAATCGGATTATATAGTTATCTGTTAACAGAGTTCATGAGGAATATATTATATGTAATAAACGTCGGTCCATCTGTCCGTATAAACGCGATTATTTTTTATTTCATTGGCTTACGACATATATATATAATTTCCACAGCGTTTGATCGGAAATCTCTTGATCGAAGGAAATATATAAATACCAAAAATATTTGTTTGCATCCGATGCAAAAGTTCTTTATTGTTCATTTCCCATTTTGGTGATAAAATAAATAGTTTAAAAAATAGTTTATTTAGCTATTCACTACCAATAGCAGCACGCGCTAGTGGCGAAAGACAACAAAGTGACCATTTTAAATTTGAATTTGATATCAGAGCCTGAATGTGCCCTCGCCACTAGATTGCGTAGATTTTACAATAAAAATACAGCTATTGCAAAGTTTTTTTTTTAAATGAATAAGTTTTGAAACAGCTGAATCAATGAAACCTGTTGTAAATCCTTTTTTTTTAATAACAAACAGATCGGATCACAAATCTAACATAATCTAGTAAAATCTGTCATGTGCTGCATGATATAAGCTATACAACAAGCTATGTCAGCCAAGAATATATAGGTTTATTTAAAAAAAAAAAGGCTAAGAATCTTTGTTTGCCCTAAGAATCTCAAGTTCTTTCATTTTGTGCCCGCAGCGTGTTCAGTAGCGTGGTAAAGGAGCCCGCTGTGCGAAAAACCTGCAATAATGGAGTTCGGTTGTTTGGTAATTTGACGATGTGTCGTCGATTTGGACTCACCCACACCAACAGGGGCCGGCCGAGCAGAAAGAAATAGGCGCCCAGTTGCGTGTCCTTTTGGGCCCGCAGCAGGGGCAGCAGCAGGAGACGGCGCTGGCGGGGCGGCCAGCGGTGCCAGGGCAGCAGCTGGTGGAGCTGCTCGGCGAATTGTTGACCCTCGTGACGCACCTGCTCGGCGCCGAAGCAATAAATGCACAGCTGCGAGCTGACCACCAGCGAGAAGAATCCGAGAAACGCAAAATTCTGGTTCGTGTGCGGCATTATGTACTGACAAATGACGGAGCAGTAGAGCACGCAGATCAGCAGCACCTCCACGCAGACAATGTCCCGGAAGGCCACCTCAAAGCGAGCCACCAGCTGCAGCAGTTGCGCATGCTGCCTAAAAAGCCGATCCAGACCCCGCTCCAGATCCCAGCTACCAACTGCCGGATGCTGCTCCAGCTCGCGCTCCAGCTGCAGCCCCAGGCGGCGATAGTGAGCCGTCAGGCCAAAGACGAACCAGGCATAGAGCGAATCCACGCCGGTGGTGGAGCAGCAGAAGAAGGTCAGCACGGGCACCACCAGGCAGCAGTCCAGCAAATAGGTAAACGGCTGGGTCACATCGTACGGCAGCCTTTGGGAAACAAAAAAGGCAAACTTTAAACTTGATCAGTGCCATGTAAAGCTATTATATTAATTTTGAATTGTACATTAATTAAATAGAAAGAGCTACAAAAACAAAAACAAATTTTGATATTTTGGCGAAAAACTGTTTACATTTGCATACGAAAGTAATGTATCGAATGTGTCGTCCTCTGTGGAACTGGGCACTTACGCAACACGAAACGAGCTAACGGGCACAAACTGGCCAGTTCCATAGTAGCGTAGAGCGGTCGATGCGAGCGGCATTAGCAGAAAGGAGATGCTGGTGCCGGCACACATTAGCAGGTATATGGCGGAGAAGAGCTGGACGCGACGGTTCTGCAGTTGCCAGAGACGCAGCTGCGCATCGTCGGCGATGGAGCGCTGAAAGGGCGCCCGAATGGCGCCAATGAGCGCGACCAGCTCGTTGCAGCGGCAAGCAAAGATGGTCATCTTGAGCAGCGAGGAGATCATCTGAACGCCATGCATCAGCGCCTCCGAGCAGAGCACTATGTCGCTGCGGTTCTGCACAATGAACGCACAAACGGTGCACAGCTCAAAGCTGGTGGCCAGCACCATGACAATGTAGGTGAGCGGGGAGCGGAGCTGGCGGCGACGCGGCTCCAGCTCGAGGCCCATGCGGCCAAAGGTGAAGCGTTGCGTCCACAGGTCACCCAACACGACCTCCAGCAGCTTGGACATGCTGATGCCAACTGAAGCGATGACACCAGCCGCAGTCAACTGGCTCCGATTGGGAAACTTGTCCAGCTGGACGTTGGATGGGTCCATAATACCATTTGAAGGGGTGTGAACTCTTGAAAATAGTTTTGTCTTCCTGGCTTAATTGGCCCAATTAATAAAATGTTAATTTGTATGTCTTCATTAAGGCACCAGTTGAGACAGGCCCAGAAAACTTGTCTAAGTGAAACTTCATGGCAAATGATTTAATTATGTGCCCCGGGTTGCGGGTACAAGTCCACACCTACATGCAAGACAGACAGGCACCTGTTTGGCACAGTGGGCCAAAATCACCATTAACTGCATGAAATTCTACAACGACTGTGAGACTTTCAACACGTTAAGTTACTAGAAATATTTCTCAATTTTCTCTTATTAAAGACTTGTCATGTTGTGTTTTATCTCATTTTATTTTATTTTATTTACTGAAGCCAGTTTTTAACTTGCGTATAAAATGACATTTTTGCTTCTAAAAACAAAAAAACATTTAACAACAATTACATTGCATCATTTTTTGTTTGGAGTATATATTTAGTTTCATATTTTATCAATTAAAAAAGTACAATTTATATAAAATATTATCAAATAGTAAATAAATATTTTGTTTCTATAATTTTTGCATTTCTCTCGCACCGCAGTTGACTAATGCGAGATTTATCAGTTGATCATTGCTTCGGCTTGACGGTGAACAGCAGCTTGTCAAAAAGTAAGAGCAACTGGAGCTGGAACTGGAACTGGAACTGCGATTGCTGCTGTCTCAGTCATGGTCATTGTCCGCTAGCGGTTCTTATTACATGTGGGCTTGTTTTTTTTAAAATTTTTCTTTATCTATCGACAGTCGCAGAATTTCCGACTCGGTGTTCGACTTTGGCATATGTTTTGACATTTGGAGGCTGGCACTTAATTTACGGCCTCACCTTTTTTTATACATAAGCACACACACACACACACACACACACACACACACACACACACACACACACACACACACACACACACACA
>SCDY01001393.1:30159-66045 GCA_004143825.1 Drosophila micromelanica
ACACACACACACACACACACACACACACACACACACACACACACACACACACACACACACACACACACACACACACACACACACACACAATAAATGTCTAACACGCGCATAGATTCCATAGAGTGCCAGGCCCAGGCCCAGACCCAGACCCAGACTTAGGCTGGGGCATAGAGATATAAAAGGCTGTGGGCCGCGGCAGGGGGATCGAGTACTCTGGGTGCGTACTCGGTGTGTATGTGTGTATTTATAGATCTCGATAGCATGGCTTTTTCCGCAGCGTCGGATTTGGGTGTGCACATGCGGTCAATTTGCGGCTTTGTGATTTTAATTAACCAACTGCCAGTTCGAAACTAATTAAAACTTTTGCTTCGCTTGCACTGTACAGAAATTCAATTATTCGTATTGCCGCCCATTTTGTCGTGGGAAAACATCAAACTTGTTCCCCAGCCCAAATGGTCGACCAGAGGTCAACGCTGCGTATACTTAATATTCTTTCATATGTAAATATTACCCATACGCGACGTGTACAGCGATAACGTATGCGTACAGTTTGCGGTGAGGCCACTTAAAACGAACGAGGGCGGATGCCAAGTGCCTTATAAATATGTCTTGTTCATTATAATTACCCAGGCTATTTACGGATTAGGTGTGCATTTGATAAACAGCCAATCGCTTTTTATACGACTTTTTAATGTGCTTTTCATTATACTTAGTCTATCATGAGAACACTTCCGTTTGACTTGCAGCATGAATTTTACTTGTTGTCATTGTGCTTGTTTTTGCTGTTATTGTTGTTCGTATTGCTTTAATCGGCTTTTGATTGCTGGCTTTTAAGTCAATTTCGTTGCATTTTTATTCGTTTTTTTTATTTTGCGGCAATTTGTTGCAACTAATTTCAATCGATTTCAATGGTATCATTTACAGTTGAAGTATTTTAGTATTGGTATTTAATGGAAAATTGTCGTCGAATCAATGCAATTTTGTAGACTTGTGCACAAACAAGCTGTTTTTACGATGGCTCAGACTCGGAAAGTTGAAGAACTGTTCTTAAAAACTCATTTCCTAGAAACGTAATTTAATCTCAATTTTCCCAAAAATAGTTGCTATATTCTGTTCTGTAAAGAGATTAAAGCAAGATAACTCTTTACACTAAACGTTTTAGTTGATAAGTTTAAATACTTAACGGCTGCTCCAATAAGAAAAAAAAAAGTCGGAAATGTTTGCCTTCAACGTTCTATGTTTTATTATTTGGCAGCTCTTGAAACCCATTTTGTAGTTACCTTGTGGCAAACATCTGTCAACGCGCCTTACTTAACCAAAAAAAAAATTAACAAATTTTTGTGTGGCATAGGGTTGTCGGGTTGTCCATTTACTGTTGCTCCCCAGTTTGGCAACAACTCAACAGAGCGCACAACTCGAACACCCACTCGGCAGCTCAGCTGCATGGAAATGCGCGCTGTTGGCTAATAAACTTTAACAGCAAATTTTCAACTTGAGGCCAAGCAATCTCAATAACAACAAAAAAACAAAAACAAAAACAGAAAAAACAACTGCAACATCTGACAGCATTTGTAGTAAACACCAAAAAAAGGTTTACACACTTCACACACACACACACACACACCCCATGGTGTACTATTGCTTTTGGTTATTTGCCTTTCGTGCCGCTGAAAACTTTATTAAAATCCAAATCGTGCGCTTAATTGAAATTTATTGTTAATGAAAACAAAATTATGGCAAGCAACTATGGCCACTTGACACGAAAGAACCAAGATCGGCCAGAGAAAACCAAAACAGTTGCCAGTTACAAGCACCCAAATCCAATGACCCAGCGAAGATACAAAAAAAAACAACACCAACAACAAAAAAAAAGGAAAAACAAAACACACCAGAAACGCGCCAAAAGTGCAGATTTTGTCGCCCACACGAAGCATAGAAAACGAAACTGAAACTGAATCAGAAACTTAAGCCAAAACTGAAACAGTCGAAACGACCCCAAAGTACGTATAAACAGCATTTGAGTCACGGTCCCCGGTGCGGCCAAGGGCCCCCGTTAGCTGGCTTAGCTGGCATTAATTTGGCATTTAAACGCTCATTAAGGCGACAGGCCCGACATCATGAGTGACAGAATCTGTGGGTGGATATCTAACTGGACATATAATGTTGTCTTGTATATCTTGTGCTTATATACATATGCATCGAGTATAATTTATAAAGCAAACGTGTTGACACTCAACTCCATTCAAATGTTCTTTTACAAATGCCTATTGCGATTTGTTGGAAATTTGGCTAATTATTTATGTGATTGTCGCCATTAACTACATTCACACTTTACATAACACTTACAACTTTGCATTTGGTGGTCTCTTAAGTATGTCATATCATTAGCTGGTTGACAGATATAATATATATATATTGATATTTGATGCTTAGATTTCATGCTTATTTACAAGCTAGTCGCCAGCGGAGATTTGATTGCTATCAACATACATTAAAATATCGGTTTAATTACACAATTTCATTATCATTAGTATTTAATTGTTAACCAATTTCAAATGCAATATGCAATTATGTTCTGTGTATATTACCTTTAATATTTTTTCGACAATTACTGTACAGCACTCCCAAATAAATAATAACTTGCAGCTAAAAGCTTCCATTTGAAATTTATCGATACGACCTCCCAAATAGTTATGATTCACTTGGCAGTAAATACATCTCTTTAGCGGCATTTTACGCACTAGCATTAACCATTTGAAATGTAAATGCGAGAGGTGCTGTAAGATAAATATTAAAATGTCTGAACGAGCGAAGCTCAAGGCGACTTTGTTGGCAGCGGCTTCTGTTTGTTTAGGCGCCTCCGAGTTGTTTTTTATTTATTTTTATTTATCTATTTGTTTCACGGCTTAAAACAGACGTATTTGAGCCTTTCACAGTCGCAAGATGTCGTGGCTAACCTGGCAGCATATTTAACATGGCCAACAGTTTGTTGCCAACTAATGCAAATAAATTGTGAACAGTCACCAGCAGCAAGCAGCAGAAAACAAAAAAAAAAAAACAAAAAAAAACGTGCCAAATTGTCGGCGTGCTCATCATCCCGAATCACAGTCACAGTTTAAGTCGGAGACTTCTTTGTCTGAATCGTCATCGTCAATCCTCAATCGTCATCCCCATCATTGTCGTCGTGGGCTCATCGAAGCAAGATTTCTGCGATGCATTTGAACAACGCTTAACAAATGATTGCTGTGACATTATTGCCCAACAACAACAACAACAACAACAGCACCATTGACGACCTGGCAATGCCCTTTAAAATTGTTCAATCGAAATCGTGATTTAAGGATTGGCATAAAAGCGAGAAGAAAGAACTAAGAACTTTGCAGTCGGCTGTAATCCGCTGCAGTTTTATAAATACAACGGTATATACAGGCTACATTGCACAGAATTCGCCAGAAGATAATCCTCACCATAATTCAAAATAGATAGTTTTTTAGTCAAGATTCGAACTGCGAACATTTTTGCATTGATTTCGACTACCAGGTTCACATACCGAACTTAAGTCGCGAAATGATAATTTTAGTTAGTTATTTGGTTAGTTAATTTAGTTAGTTAGCAACGTCAAGCTGCAATTTTAAGAAAATATAGATTTTTGTCAATTTTGTTGATCGAAAATCTTCAATAATTAGGAGACAAAATCTGAACACTTAATTCAACACTTTAATTTGAATAAAAAAAACGAACACACGTTCAAATTGAGGAACACCAAGACGGACACAAAACTAATATACTATTTTCAGCTTTGTGAATGAGCATAAAAAAGCATAGGAAAACATTGATAGCAGCTCAATTTAATAACTTTGATAATTGAAAGTTCATTATATCTAATATTTATTTATATATTAGGTAAAAAGCTGTAATTTTTTAAATTAAATTTTAAATTTAAATTTTTGAAATTATTTATTTTTTTATTTACTATACAATAAGGATTGACAATATATTGTTACATATAAGAACACATGATGTTGAAAATAATTGATTTTTGCAACATTAGCGTGTAAGCCTATAATAAATGCAATATTGATCAATCTAGATGTGTTTATGTGGTGGTTACGGATATCGAGGTCTTGCACGATTTATTCGTGCCGAGTCGTGCGTGTTTCGTGTCAACTTTTAAATGTAAAACTAACATATTCTTGAATTATTGGAATCATAACTCAAACATTTAGTTGAATATATTTGAAGCGAATGTAACTTATTTGTAGGGTATACAAAGCTGTTTAAATTGTTGTCATTGTCGTTGTCTGTTTATTGTTGTTGGGCTACCGTTCGCTGTTTGTTGCTGCTGTTGCTGCTGCTGCTGATGCTGTTCTCGTTTAACTTTAGCATGTTTCCTCTTTGGCAACTGTCAATGTTATGCTAGAAACTTGAAAATTCAAACAACAGCAGCAACAAAATAGCAAACACAAATGTTGCTATTGTTGTTGTTGTTGTTGTTGGCGATGTTTCTGCTGTTTCTGTTTGCGTTTGTCGCTTTGTAATGATTTTAATGCCAAGCATAAACAATTATTTCCAATTGCAACACATTCTTATTGTTATTTTTACAAAGGCAATGGCCGCCATTTGTTGTTGCCGTTTGCCGTTTGCTTTAGTTGCAATTGGAATTGTAAATTTTTTTTCCATCGACTTTGATGCTGCTGTCGATTGCAGATGCCGCATATGCAACAGATGTTCAGAAGAGACTCGCGATCGGCCGTTGCGCACAATTAGCGCACAGCAACAGCAACGGCAGCAAGTCGCATTCAGGCCTAGTATTGATAAACTGTCAGTCACTCAATCAAACAGTCAGTCAGCTAGCGACTGAGCGCGTGGCATACCAAAGTTCGTGGCCCAAGTCTTTTGTTTTGATTGAAAGTGCTTAGCCAGCTGACATTTTTTTTTTGTTTTTGTTTTTATTATTTTTTTTTTGTCTGGCTGCCATGTTAATTATGCAACCGCGCTCCAAGTACCACATGCCACACGCATGCAGAAATCTGTTTATTTATGCCCGGTCATGCAGCTTCCCAACAACCGCAGGAACTATGAATATAAAACTATGAAACAAAGGTACAATTACAAGTGGAAGGAATACCCTTACAAAAAGGCTGACAGCAGGCAGCTCTTGCATTAGTCGAGCATGCTGCATATGACAAAAGAACAGAGTATATATATATGTGTGTGTGTGTGTATGTCAAGTCGAATACTGGATACGCTCTTCAATTGTATACCCTTTAAAACTGTCAGTTTTGAGCAAAGTGTTTGCTTAAGTGCGCTATAAAATTCTGCAAATAATTCCCAACAGATTTCCTTAAAGCCATGTTCTAGCTGCTATTGACATATTTCTATATATACATATATAAACTCAAGCATCTTTATTGAGTTGCAGACTTGGGAAATAACACAAACAAGATTGCTACAAGGGAAATTTAAGCTGCAACAACAGCAACATAGTCTTAATGCTCATTGTTAGCACTGACTGAAGTTGGTAATGATGATGATAACACGATGATGTTGTTGAATATAATGATTACTCATGTCAATTATTATATAAGACGGTCCATCGCTGATGCTGCTGCTGCTGCTGCCGGTATCGCGAAAGCCTCAAAAAAGATTCAACAACAGCAGCAACAGCATCAGCGACGGCAACAGCATGAATATAAAAACGGCGGCAACAAAATGCAATTGATTTTGTTGTATAATTTCTACAGCTTTATCTGTCAGCAGCTGCATTCAATTTATTGAAGATGCGCGGTGCTTTATTGCTGCCAGTTCCAAGAGTGCAGCGTCCAGACTGAGAGATCTGAGTGCCGAGCGTCAAGTATGGAGAGTCAAGAGTCGAGTTGTTTAACGAGCTGCAAACAACGACAATGCGACACAGAGGCACTAGCATAAACACACACACACACGCACACACAGATGGACACATCAGTTTCTCATGGGTTTCGCAAACGAAAGACTTGAGACACGAAATCTTTTTTCTTTTTTTACTACCAACAACGGCGGCTAAAATAAATTTATAGGGCGCGCTCGTGTCATAAAATTTATCAACCATGATCTAAATTACAATGTGAGCTTGCATTTTTTTTCATTTCATTTCTTTTTATTTATTTATTATTATTTTTTGCATAAGCTTACGTGTTTGTACTTGTATATATATATATATATATATATATATATATATATATATATATATGAATATTTGCACATTGTTGGGATTTTTCGCATGTAATTTATTGTGGGCTTGCAAAGGACTCGCCACAAACAAAGCACACAATAAATATGTCTGGCCGTCTGTCAAGTCTGGCAATGAATTGCTTCAATCAGTTGTCACTTCATGACCAGCATACTCGCTTATCGGGCTCAACTGGTGCCCAGTAAAAGTGACAGCCTCTTGAATGGTCAACTTCAGAGGCAATTCTATCAGCTGAATCCATTAAAATGCAAATGTAATTTACATACATATATACTCTATACAAAACAAAAAAAAATATATATATATATATATATATATATTTTTTATATATATATATATATTTTATATATATATATATATTTTTTACTCAGTCTAGAAAACATGTAAGCACTTTCTTTTCCTTTTAAAATAATATCTTTATAAAAGGACAAGGCAAGCGCTCAATTTAAAAAAAAAAAAACATTTGTGGCAAGGTAAAAGATTTTCGCTAGAGCGAAAGTGAAATTGTATGGATGATGTCGTGGCGGCTTTGTATGTGCCACATGAGGCATGCAAATTGAAAAATACTCGTAAATGTTGACAATTTTGCATAGTGCCCAAATAAGCCAGCTGACAACAACAACAACAACAAAAGCAATAACAGCAACAGCAAATGTAACATCAGAGCACGATTTGCTGCGGAGCAGGAAACATTTTATGCGACTGCAAATACAACTGGGAGCAGAGCGGAGCTGAACGTAGCTGAGCCGATTGCAGCGGTAACCGGCCATGAAAGAGGAAATCAATGTTGCTGTGGAAAGCCGCTCGACGGCCAAAAAAAAATAAAAGTCGCACGCTTTTACTGGAAAGCGAAACCAATTTCACTTGCCGTCCACTCAATTGCGTTAGTTATGAGTGCAACAAACAGCAGCCGCAGCAGCAGCAGCAGCTAGAGACAACAGAGCAGCGACAACATAATCATGCCAATTGACAAAATGTGTCAGCCCAAGCATCAACAACAACAACAACAACACAAGCTAAAAGAGGCGGCTAGGAAAGCAACTGTTGCGTCTAACTGCATTGCAAAGCCCCAAACAAATTTCCTGTTGTCCAAAAACGCGTAATTTGCCCCCTCATGTTTCTGCTGTTGCTGCTGTTGCTGCAGTTGCCGGTTAGCAATTTTTCACAATTTGCAATTATTGAATTTCTTCGATGACATCAGCGAGACTTCCTGTCATTTGATTTCGTTTCGCTAATGTGCTATTCATTTGCATTTGCATTATGTCGCAGCAACTGTTGCTGCCACTAATTAGTTATTGCTGATGTTGCCGCTGTTACAACACGATAATATTGCAGTTGCTGCCGTTGCCGCTGATGTGCAATCCAGTGGGAATAAACGACGCTTGATTTACACAACTTTCGGTTTGGGTTGAGTATGTTTTGAATAGAAGATGTCTATGAACCGGTTCACAAGTGGTTCAAAGTCGTAACTCAATGAGTTTTAAGGCTGAGCCCTCAAACTTTTGTAGCTTGCTGGAACATCGATGTACATATGCGTTTACTTTAGGATATATAGTGTGTTCGTGTAATACATTTTTATTAAATATATTTTTCAAATACCTGCCAATCGGTGCGAAAGTGGAAAGTGGACTGAAATTATTACTCACCTGTATTCCGGAAATGTGGGAAATATCCTCTTTGATATTTGATATTGAAAAAATATAAAACAAAACGATTAATTTTAAACCTATTTAGAAGTGAAAATATTATAAACTGCAAATATAACAGCAATAATACATTTTTTTCGAATTATAATATTGGTACCATTTACTTAAAAAAAAATTTATTTTGAAATATACATGCATATGAAATATAAATGCAGAATTAAAATAGATGACAAATCACGAAGAAAACGCCATCAAACATGAAAATGGTTTAGTTTTGATAAGATTATGAGAGTTTGAAATATGGGAGCTGTGGATCCCAGAGCTTTACATATAACAATTTTAGTCAATTTTGGTATAATTTTTTACCAAAAATTTGATTACCTCAAAATCACTTTTAACGCTGTTTTTATGCTAACTAAGACAAATACAATCAATTAAAAAAATAAATTTGGAATTCTAAATTTTGTAAAATAACTTCCCCAAAATACATAATTTTTGGCAAAAAATTCAAAAAAATTTTATTATCAAAAATTCATATAATTTAAATGCAGAGTCAATCTAGATGACAAATCATGAAGAAAATGTGACCAAACATGAAAATCGGTTAAGTTTTGACAATGTTATGGGAGTTAGAAATTTGAGAGCTATGGGAATAAGCCATTGGACTTACCCAACTTACTCCTCACTTCGTGATGGAGTAAATGGGGTTGCAGCCTGCTGATAAAGCAATTCAGTTTTGTGACGGAAGTGCTATTTGCCAGAATTGAGATATACTGAAAGGGCTTTGCCGAATCATTTGATGGGGCATTGCATAAACTGGCGAAATATAATCATTTCGGGGCTTGACGCAAGCCGATGTTGCAAGCGGCGCTCGCAACAGCAGCGAGTGTCATTGACTAATGTTGCATGAAGCGCATAAAGCAACCAAACCACAATAACCATAACCAAAGCCAAAACCAATCTAAAGGCAAAGAAAACAATAGAACCAACTGCCAGTTGCCAGCTTCCAGTTGCCGCTCAAAGTTGCCGCAACTCTTTCTGCGGTTTCTAATGCGGCCCAGCCCCAGCCACCAGTCGAAGCAGTTGCAGCTCCCAAAAGACGACCCAGCCAGACTGAGTCACACTGAGCCACTGAATGGCAATTTTGATGGCTTGCCTATAATTTAATGCGGCTTTGTGTGGCATGCACCCATACAAAGTCATCTTCGTCGCTTGAAGCCGAAATGTGAATAGGTTGACAGGGTCAGCATTAAATCTCAGGCAGTAGGGAAAAGCGGAGGTGGGGCACTTGCTCGCTGTTCGCTGCTGGCTGCTGGCTGCTTGAGGCATGTGGCAATTAATTTGAGCAGCTGCCACGGCCTGACATTTGCGGCAAACGTGAAAGGGCGCAATTTTTACAATAGAAACATTTGTCGCAAGACACCTCTCCCGGTCCCCTTCCACTTCTGGCTACTTTGTTAGGGGGCCCCAATCACCGTTGCCGATCAATTCAACGCAGCCAGTGTGGCAACATGGCAGCCAGCTTCGATGTGCTGCGGCGTGCCAAAATGTTAAATGGGGCAAGACGGGGCGGGGGCACGGCTTTGGCGACGGAGATGGAGTTGCAGTTGGAGCCGACCACTTGCCACACCAACAGCAACATCAGCAGCAAGCACAGCAACAATATATTCAGCTGCCGACGGACTCCAGCCAGACTTACAATTTTTTCTTTTATTTTTATTTTTTTTTTTTTTTTTTGTTTTTGTAAATGTCAAGAAAAAATATTGCTAAAATATTAGCAACGACGTCCGCGCCGGCATCTGCATTCCTCGGCGGCAACATTTAAATGGGCAAAATGGGTTAAAAGGCAGTGTCTGTCCAACCAACGTGGCAGCCACTCCTGTCCAATGAAGAAGCTCCAAACTTGTGTTCCATCGCAATGCTTTGTGCAATTTTTATTGCGCCAAAATTTAACTTATTTCTTTACGGTTTTTTCCTTATTATTTTTTTTCGTTCAAGGTTTCAACAATGAATGGGAATTCGCAATAGCCGTACAAAAGGCTAGAGAAAATTTCATTCGCTCCGCTCAATGCCAGCACGACAACAACACCGAATTCGACACCTCAAATTGATCAGTTTTCTTGTGTTTTCCAGCATGGGAAATTTGTTGACTCTGCAATTTATTGTTGTCTGTTTTTCTTTTTCAGAATTTTCCATGCTTCTCAAAGTCTGCTCTGTACACAAAATAAAAACAAAATTGACTCCTGAGTGCTGTACTGTAATTAGGCTTAATTTGTATTCTATTGCTGATTAGTTTTAGATATATTAATTATTTACCAGAAGCTATCTGTTAAAATTCCTTTCTAAAAGTAATTTTTAGGCAAAACACATAAAGATTCAAATTAGTTGAAAGAAGCATGTTAAGGTTAACCGGTTAATGCCAAATTACAACAAAGAGCAAAAGATTGAACTCCGTTTGGGGCAGCTAAAAATTTCGATCCGACCAACATGGGCTTTAGCATCAAACTAAGCGAAAAGGCTTTAAAAATATTAAAGGTAATTCCATAATTTTTCTCATTAACATTTTTTTTACCAATGCTATCGTCTTTCTTGTACTAAAATAATTTCTTATTCTGATTATACCTGTAAGATTAGCAGACACATTATAGTTTATGAGCCCAGATAATGCATCAAAATTTTTGTATTCTCCTAAAGTAACATAGAACTGGCCACCAAGCATTTTTTAAACTAAAATATCTTTGATTAGATGAAGTTTAACAAATGGTTCGTGAGATTTAATAAATAATAAAAGCGATTACAATTTTTTTAGTAACCTTTTCCGCGCTGTCCCCTCGACTACAGTCGCAACTGGAAACTGATCATTTGGTTGCCACACCAGATGCGATCGCGGAATGTGGCCAACTTGCCAATTGCATTGTAATAAATGTCCTATGATTGTCACAGAGCTGTCAAATGTCAGCGAAATGTCAGTTACATGGCCGCATGGCATCGATAGAGCTTCTAGCTGATCAGAGATCAGTTCACCGATCGTTGATCAGTGATCGATGAATGCTAGAAGCCAAATAGACACTCGACTGGGCATAATCGATTGATCTTATGACGACCTTGACTTTCAAGCGACAGCCAGTGAAATGTCAGGCATGACAGAGAAGAGCGAGAGCGAGAGGGAGAAAGAGAGGCAGTTGAATGACATGGAAACATAACCAAGTACATAGAGCATGGGATTAAGTAAAGAAAACAAAAGTCAACTTGGTGAATAGGCGAAACAAAGAAGCGAACTGTGCGAGAGGCAAGTGAAGTAGAATCAAGTCAAGTCAAGACAAGTCAAGTCAATCACTTGGACATGTCATACAAATTGTGTATTTAAAACGGATTTATCCGGTTCGACAGGCACACGGACACAGAGGCCGTATGCCATATGGATTCAATTAAAAAGCACACAGCAATAACAATCGATGATTTCAAGGCTGAGGCCCGCGCAACCGCGATTCTAATAATCAAAGAACCTAAAACAATATATGTATAGTATATATATATATATACATTTATATCAACTGCGATATTGATATGAAAAATGAATGCTTATCAAACAAGCGACAAGCGAATAACAAACAAATTACCAACAATTGCCATTAAAATATGTTTTCATTACCGTTTAATTGAGTCGAGAGGCACAGCTCCTTTCGGGCCCTGGAGGGGAGCGGGAGGGAGGGGAGCGGGTGCCACATGAGATTTTTGCCCATGCCATAAGCCAATGGCCAATGATTGTCAGCGTCGTCGAGTGTGATTGATTGATGTACGATAAGCGGCAGGGCAACCAGATTGTGGAGCTCAGTTCATTGAAGTGTAAGCCCCCCACACAAAGCACAAAAACACACACATATACAGATACAGTTACAAGTGGAGTAGCTGCCTTCCCTATTGTTGGCTATGGCGCACCCAAATTTGGCGATTCTAACAACAACAACAGCAACAACAATGCAGCAGCAGCTGAGACAACGACGGCCACTTAAGCGCCCGCCGCTGAGATCAATTTGAGGCGATAAGATTAGAGGGCGGCCTAGCGAATTGTGTATGGAGCCAATTAAACGCCCACAGCGTCGCCACAGCGATACCAAAATCTTGCTACATAGAAGTATCGAAAATTTCTCAATACAGCTATGCACAGTGGTAAAAAGTACACAAAGAACGCGTGCATTCGATATGTTGTTGTATATTTAATAAATACTTTAAGCAAATCAAATTTAAAAATTATTCAGTTTAAAATTTGTACATATCATCATATAGATGCTAAAAGTTCACCTGGATTATAAAAAGAATTTCAACCATTTTTATTTCACAGATTTTTGTTTCTATAAATAATTGTATATACTTCAAGCCTGACAGCAAACTATTGCCAATTAGATCAGTTTTAAAAGCCCATTTTTTTATTCCCCCCCCACCCGCAATTAATCAACTTAATTGATACAAGCACCACTGTTCAGCCCAAAATCAGTTTAGCATAAGTACTTCTCTCTATAATCAACTACAAGCAGACACTACACTACATGAATGCGTGTGTTTATCTGTGTGTGTGTTGGTTATTTGTTTGGTTGCTTGGTTCAGCGCACAGCAAATGTTTGTACATACAAATAAGGAAGCAATTTGCCATGGCTCTGGGCTGGCGCGAGTAGGAAACGAAACCTAACCCAAAGCGGCGGACAAATTATGCGCAACGCCAACGCGAACGCAATAACAAACGAAAGACTTAGGCAACGAACTCGCTGTTAAGAATATTTTGTTTTGTTTTTATTGTTTTTGGCACATTCATTTGTTATAACTATTCAGACTGCCACATACCGAAGCGCCCTCGTCTGACGGACATGCAGATTAACTGTAGCTAAACACCAACGCAAATTGATACAAAAATTTGTTGCAACATTTTAGGAGCCGATGCGAAACTGAACTAAACTGAAGCCGGCGCATGTCAAGGACAAAGCGACGGATGGGCCGGCGTGGGCAAAAGGTGAGGCTAAAGCCAACTGGCTGCATTTTGCATTTGCATAACAATCGGCACGAGTAACGGTTAAAAATGCCCAAACAAACAAACAATTGCAAATCACTGAGATTGAGAGTTGAGCTCGCTGAGCATTGTCAAGCAAAAGCTGAGCAGGGCACCAAGACAGGCAAAGAGGTGCGGCCAGGTGGGTCACTCAGTCACTCAGTCAGTCAGTTAGTCGACTGCAACAATGGCAGCTGCATGTTGCATGCCACAGCGCTGCTCTTCATATTTATGTATCAACCCGGTTGCTGCCGCCGACGCTGATGACTTATCGCGATTTGCTGCCGCTGCTGACCGACTTTGTTAGCGTTTGAAACTACATCAAGTTTTGCGTAAATATTTACCATTTTTATCGATGCGCCATTGTTTGGCTCAAAGAATGAAACGAAACGATGCACAGCGCTCACAGGGCACAAGGGGCACAACCTGCCATTAGGTAAATGGTTAGCGAGTTACATCAGAGTCTCAATCTCAATCTCAGTCTCAGTCGCATCGCGTCGTGAGCCAAGACAAAGCCTAATGAACTTCCGTTTTGTCAATGATTTTCTGTGTCAATTACCAATTAAAGTTTACGACTGAGAACTGGCCAAAACACGCACAGCAACAAGGCAAAAGCCGAAATAAAATAAAATTCAATGCAAAGACAGACCCCACAGCAATTAAAAGTTACGTGAGCTTAGGTAGATGACACTGATTTGGATAGTTTGGTAGAGTTTAGTATTACCAAATTAGGTTGGGTATTTAAAAATGTGCGCCTAACACATATATAAATGATATAATAATTAAATAACAATAAAAAGCTTTTATTAGTTAGTACAGAATCTCTATGTAAACACTTAAATGCATTCAACTTTAACTTTATTTATAAACAAATTTATTGTATTGCATTTTTTAGGTATCCAATGTTTATGTAAAATAATTGGTTTAAAATACCTTCAATACGTAAATGTAAAATACGCGTATTTTTATATAATTTTAAAAAGTAATTTGTCAATTGTCGTAATTTGCCATTTTTATTTACTTATATAAACTAAGCTTTCATTGAATTGAAGAATTTTATTTTTATTATGTAGTTATTCGATTAAAATCAATATTTATTTGCCACGCTCTGCTGTCAAATAGTCTGTTATTGAATCTGATATAGATTCTGCAATTAATTATGTAATCTACTCTGTAATAGATTCTGTGTAATCAAGCCTGTAACCAGCTCTTTATCTTGATAAAGACTTTGAAATCTTTTAATTTCGTGACATGTACAAAGTGTGCTCAGATATATATATAAATTGGAGAGTATTCAGGCAGAGTATGTTGCTCTCAGTAATCAAGTTGTTTGACTAACGAAAGACAAGAACCAAGCAGACCAACTTTATAATCAATTCATTTGTGTGCATATCACATTTAAATCA
This sequence comes from Drosophila micromelanica, assembly GCA_004143825.1. Lineage (NCBI taxonomy): Eukaryota > Metazoa > Arthropoda > Insecta > Diptera > Drosophilidae > Drosophila > Drosophila micromelanica. Next base: position 44,482 of record SCDY01001393.1, read on the forward strand.
AGTGCCAGCTACTGAAAAGCCATGAATAATTCCACAAGTACGAAATTTGTATTTGAATTTAAATTTGAATTAAATGCAGCGTTTGCATACATTAAACGATCCAACGATGGCCATAAGCATGAGCTGGCAACCTTATTATACAGCTTATAGCCAGATTGAACAGACGCCCACGCAGCTCGACAAAACGAAGAATTGCATTTTGAATTGTGTCATCATTGTTGTTAGAGGATTGGATTGACTGGAATCTGATGCGCCTGCTCGGACAGCTGGTCCAAGATCAAAATCAAGTTCTTCTCAATTACATGCAATGGCTTGTTATTTTTTTGTTTTTTTGGTATTCGGCGCTCAAGTGCAGCACTTGACAACGCGATTAACCCGCTCGAGTGTTGAATGTGGCTCCGACTGTGACTTTTTAGCTGCCACTGTGGCACAGTGTCTGCCCTCCTGGCAGTCGGAGCCCGTCCACATAGCAGTGATTGTTGTTTTAATTAACGAGCTTGGTTGAAAAATCAATTGGTTCGCTGGGGCCGCATTCGCAGACAAGATCTTACTCAGAGCCAAGTCGCTTCGCCACTGGCCCACTCGAGAGCATTGGATTTCATCTCTGGTATGGCATGTGGTGCAGACAGAAGACATTGAGGCATTGGATTGCCGCTGCTGCTCCAAATGCTTAATACACTTGCAGTAAGTATTTGCTTTATGACTGCCGTTTGTTTTTGGCTTCTTTATTAGCACAAATGAGCTCTCGCATTTGCTATTCGTGTAGTTTCTTCATAAAGCCAAACATTCTCATAAACCGACTCAGTTGCCCCGCCCCCGCCCCCGACCCCGCGCCCACAAATCAGCTAGTAGCAAGGTTAGACTCGATTGTGTACATACTTATTTGATTGAATGTAAACAGATCAAGAGATATGTGTGTGTGTGTGTGTGTACTTGAGCTTGGGATGAATACAAATTCAAATGCCAAAGCAGAATTTATATCTATGGCATCTGAATACTTAATTCTTCTATATCAATATTTTCCCAAAAAAAAACCAAAAAACGAATTTCTGTTAAATTAAATCTTTAGTTTTCGAATTAGAATTGAGCTGTGATTTGATTAGAATATCGGTAAGATGGATTTGTAGTTGTAGTTGATGGTCCGTCCGTCCCGTCTGTCTACGAGAAGCGCATACACTTGGCCTTCTGTGTGTAGGTGACGGCGCCGTACTCTTCAACAATTTGGTCGATGGCAATCTTGTTTAGGTTCTCCAGGTACAGACGCGTCTTGCGCGACTGTATAATGTAGCTGATGACGTCATGCATGTTGCTAAAGAACAGGAAGCCGGCGGTGCCGCAGCTAAGGTCCAGATAACGGAACCTGTTCACATCACAGGTGCAGCCATCGTATAGGAAGTAGATGAAGTCGTTATTATTGTGGAACCGGAAGACAACATAGTTGCCCCAGGGCGCCATCACAAAGACACGTTCCGCACAGCGAAATCCGGCGCGCAGTAGCTTACAGATGCTATCATAGCATCCATTCTCGGAGCCAACAACGGCCATGGTTTCCGGGATGCGCAGCAAGGCCGGGTAATGATTGGGCTGTGCGCGGAGCACATCGTGGGGACCGGTCGTCTCTGGACATGGATCCAGAGGCTGTATCATTTTCGGTGGCTCCGGGCATGGTGGACACTCTTGTACAACAGCCTGAACTGGTGCAACAATGGTTGGCTTCTTCTTTCCCTTCTTTCCCTTTGCCTTTCCCTTTCCCTTTCCTTTTCCCTTCCCTTTTCCCCTACCCATCCTGCTCGGTTAGCAAACAATCGTATCCAGAACGCACCCTAAAACGATATCCTCATTCTCATATTGTCCGGCAGCAGTCTTCTATTTCACACAGATTTCCATATAACAAATTGAAATTGTTCTTGTTTCGCGCGTTAACTCACCTCTAACGGTTGAATCTCCACTCAAATGTAACGTAATGGTTCAATTAACAAACTTTTTGTTTAAAACTGGACGCCAAACCAAAAATTTTTCCGCAAAAAAATAAATATATAAATTTTTCTAAAATTTTTCCAAAATTTTTATTTTTGTTTGTACAAGTGTACAACCAGTTTTGTTTCTGAAATTATGAGGTCTGCCATTAAGAAGTCGTACCCAAATAATGACAACTAACCCAACGGTTGCTTTGATCCTATCGAAATTACAACATTTTAAATTTCAATTTACAGTTCAACGCCTTCAAATATCAATTACAATTAAATCAAATTATTTGATATATTTAATGACGGACAAAAATGGACGTCGGACATTGCGCAAACTCATCTTAAATATAAAAAAAATAATTGCTTCGGCTGCATATACTTTTGATTTAAAAAAAAAATGTATATTAAGATGTTTTCCTTTTTATCGTTTGCAGACCATTTAGACCATTGCCTATTTGTAAAATTGATTGCATGAATACATTCTAATTGATGGTGTGCAAATAGCAAGAGACTCACAATTGTTTACTTTGAGCAGGCAGCTCGCAAATGCAACTGCAACTGGTTGTAAATGCTTGTCGGCGCATCTAACTGCATGCTGAAGTGCAATTTAGCTGCTTGTCAAACTGATAACTGCACAAAGTGTGGTGGCTAGCAAATGTAAATGAAGCAATTGGCGGTCGCAGCCGGCAAATGACCAAGCACACGAAGCGCCAATTAATTAAGCTAGCGGCCAAGGAGCTGAGTCGGAGACGAGAGACAGACGCTGCCGCAGGCAAAGACACATTCTTGGGCAATCAAACGTGAAGCACGATTGCGAAAAGGATCCTCCAACAGCGGCAAAGCACACAACGCTAGTGACATCAAACAGTCGCCTGACAAACGCGGCGCTGGGCAAAAGCAAAAGTGAATGGCTGCCAAAGCAATTAAAAACCGTTGGCGTTAAAGACCCTTGCCGCAGAGTAAAAAAAAACCCAAAAAACTTCAAAATAATTAAAACTGGAAAAACGAACAAGAAAAAACAAAAAACAGCTAGCCGTTAAATGATGAACATCATATACTCTTATTCTTAATCTCTTATACACATATTAACATATTAAAAACAAATTCGATGAGCTGCTCTACAGATCAGGTTATAATTTTGAGAATCACAAAATCACTCATAAAACAACTAAAGTCGAAAACAAAATTTGTAAGTTAAAAAAACGTAATTCAACCATTATCAATAAATTTAAAAAAATCTGCATAGCTTTTCATTTTCTAATTTCCAGCGTTACAATTTTGTTAACACAATTAACAGACTCTTTCAAGAAGAGTATACAAATAAATTGAGAACCTGCTGCCTAGGCTGAGGCACTTGTACAAAATGAAATATTAAACATGCAAATTTGCGCACAATGGACAAAATTATTTATTCAATTACTGATTTGCAATTATTGAACAACAGCTGACGCTACACAGTGGCGCAAGATCTATTAAAAATTACATAGTTAAATTTTTAATTATTTTTGGCTTTTATTATTATTAAGTCTTTAATTATTTTCAAGTATATGAAAGTATTTGTGAAATATTCATAAAGAATTTTTTATTTCAAAATAAAATGTATGTTTTTTGAATAATAATTTTTCAATTATTACTAACGTTGCCTTTATTATACTATACCACACACATGGGTTTGACCATATTTCTTGCCTGTTACGACTGTAAAAATATTGTATCTGCCATCATAATAATTTAGCTGTCCACATTTCATATTTTGAATTGCCTTCCCACTGTGCCGTCGCTGGGCTGCAGATAACTTGAAATATTTTGCTCGCATGCGATTCTCATCTACGTTGCCAGTGCTAATCCCCTAACCGATTTATATAGCCAAATCCCACTGCCATTTGCTGACTAAGCCCGAAAACGTGGCCAAAACTGGATCTGCAGCTTGTCTAGACGAATCGGCGTTTGCCTGCGGCACTTTAAGCCGTCGGCGTCAATGTTTTTATGACTGTCCGATTTGGTTTTGGCTCTTTCTTATGCACAATTTGCATCATTAATTTGTTCGGCGCTTGATTCGAAACGCTGCCCGAGGGGGCGAGAGGCAGCTGGCGACTGCCCGGCGACAGTTAGCCGCAGCCAGACAAAAGTTCGCAGCAGCAGCAGCAGCAGCAGCAACAGCAGCAGCTTCACGACGACGCATCATGTTTGCCACCATGAAAGTCAGAGCAGCCAACTAGCCAACTAGCTGCTCAGCTTGCCTCACACCTTGCAACTTAACCGCAAGCAGCGCGGATTGCGGCATCGGGTTGCCGTGTCATGAGCTTGCAACTTGGCAAGCATGTGCAAATATTGTTAAAGCAGCTATAGCTGCTGCTGTGATTGGAGTCGCGCACTCACAGTCAGCTTTTACCTGCAACTTTACGATACGGCTGACACTGAGAAAGCCAAATTCGGTGGGTTTTTGCTTCCGCAAGGGCGCCCAACTAACTCCGGCTCGGGTTCAGACTCAGGTCGCCACTTTATTGCTGCATCCTCAACTTGTGGCTGCCCAAACGGCCCTTGCCAGCTCTCACATTTGTCCATAAATATGAGCGGGCCAACCTCATTATGTATGCGGCCGCTGTGGCAGTTTCATCTACAGTTGCAGTTGCAGTTGCAGTTGATGTTGATGTTAAAGTTGAATGCGGGCTATTTTTATGTGGGAGTCAAAGTGAAAAGAGGGTTTGCTTACAAAACAATTCATCAAATCACGTAATAAAGTAAATAATAATCATAAAAAAATAATAATATCAACAATCATATTCATAACGATGCATTAAATAGAAAAATATTCATTATATTACTAATCATAATAAACAGAGATAAGAAGCGTATTCAAGTGACATTTAAAATGCCTGGGATAAAGCTATGTTTTTCACTATATACATAGATATACATACATATATACCTAATGTGTAAATCGAAAATGTTAATTTAAAATTAAATTTGTAAATTTCCTTTTATTTTATTTTATTAAAAAATTTAAAGCTGGAAATGTACATTAAAGAATTAATTTTAATTATTAGTATAAGTACCGTATATATAGCTGTAAATTATACCTAGATTTTGGCTAAGGCCATCCGATTTCGATTCCGCAGCAGAAACCTGTGCAAAATAAAAGACAAAACGCATAATGCGCATTATAACAACTAAGCATCATCTCTGCTTGCATCTTAGTCGTTTCTCGCACCTTTCGTGGCTTTAAGCTTGAAAGCTGTGTTCACGCATTTTCTGTTGCTGAATAAGTTTGCGTTGAGCTTTTGTGGAGCTTTTTGGAGGGGAAACTGCAATGGATTTTGGTTTGTTGTTCAAAGTGCTTGTATCTGCCGCACTCTTTCTTACTCTATCTTGCTCTCACTCTATCGCTATTTTCCGTCTCCCTTGCTCGCTCGCTGTCTCTTTCGCTTGGCCAAAAACATTTGCTCCGATTGGCATGCGAAAATGGCGAAAATATGCGGCAGGCAGCAAGCGGCATGCGGCATGCGGCATGATGCACGCAGTAGGAAATCACTTTAGCAGTTACTCATGCCCATTCCCATGCCCCCGGAACGAGACACTGCCAAATACGCGCCAGAAACTGGAGCAGCAGGCAGCGCCATGGAGTCTGTGCCACGTCAAAAAGTCTAGAAACGGAGTCATTGGGTCAGGCCAACAAGCGAAAGCGAACGCGGACGCGGACGCGAACGCGGACGCGAACGCTGCGAAGGCCGCAACCCGTCCGTCCGTCTGTCCGTCCGTTTGCGACCCACTGGCGAAAATCGTAATAATAATAATGTGGCAAGCTCTGGCGCCAACATTTATATTGCAGCCATTGAGTGGGGCAGGTACTGCTTTGGGGGACGCTCGAGTGCTCCGAGGCTCGAATACTGCAGGTAGCAAAAATATACGGAATGCAAAACGCGTTTGCACGCAAATCAAACATCCGACCTGGCGGATGGGTGTTTTTTTTTTTTTTGTGGCCAGCCATATTAAAGGAGAACAAAAAAGCGAAAATAAACAGCAACAAACAACTTTCAAGTGGGTTGAACGTAGCAAAAGCTGCTTGCTCGCCATACGCACGACTCTCGCCTTAAGCATACTTAATCCTAATCCCAACTCAATCGGAGCATCGCATCGAATTGTATCTTTAAGGCTCGGAGCGCATAGCTCTGTATCTTCTGTGCATATTGTTGTTTTGTGTGTGTGTGTGTATGTATGGGGAGGGTTTCACCGTTTTACGAGTTTCCTGTTCAATGAAGTTGCACGTGGGCGGCCAAAGAATTGTTTGTTATCTTTACGCAGCATCAGCTCTACATACATAATGTAAGCCCTGCACTTGCCCTTGCCCTGGCCAAGCAGACGCCCCGACCGCGACCCCGACACCGACCCCGCCCTGACCCGAACCGAACCGAACCCAACCGCAGCACGCTTGGCAGCTCAAGTTGGCCCAATGTTAGTGTCTACTAATGGCAAATATACATAAGTCCATATTGAAAAGGGCATTCACCAAGCATAAACAGGCGCAGGCTTCGCTTCGCCAAGTGTGCTACATGCCGGCCAAAGTCCTTGGCCAAGTCAGCAGAATTTAACATTTGCCTCGATTCACATTTAGCCTGTAACCCGAAATTGAGTTCTATATATTTTATAACACAATTTATAATTTTTTGCACAGCAGTTTGTTTTTAAAGTTGTTCTAAATTGAAAATTATTTTAAACTGATTTTGGATTTTGTAACCAAACATCATAAATCTGATAACCAAACAGCATAAATCTGATAAATGATTGTTTGTTGTCTTAAATAATATATGGAAACCCCTTTATAATTTATAATGACAAAAATGTGTTGATATAGCGCCCAACACAATTAGTTCATCTAAGAGACATTCCACGGCCATTGGGAAGGAATGTTTCGACCAATTCAAAGTATGCAAATTCTTGCAACATTTTCTGCTTAATACAAGACTTATTAGTTGATTTGTGCAATTTAAATGTTTGTCTTTCACACGACAACTTATTCAATTACATCAATTTGAAATCATAGGAATTCAATGAATTCTTGCATATTTTAATTATTTTGTAAAACTTATCAACTTTTTAAGCTTATTAAACCTTGTACTTAGGGAATCGCAATGTCGCCTCAATGGAAGACACAAGCGAAAAATTGCAAATTCTATATTCAGTCAATTTAATAGACTTAAAGCTCAAATGGCAAACGCATTTGCCAGGGGTTGAAATTCAAATTGTATTCAAGCCACAGACAAATTGTATTGTAATCAATTGCCTGGCGTCAACTCAAATTCGCTGACTTCAACCAAATTTGGCAAATCGCTCAAATTGATGCGACAGCCACAAGTGCAGAATCGGGCAATAAACTACTCAAAGGCTTTGCCTGAAAGCAACAAGCTAAATAAATATAACTCTCGAACAAATTTTTGAAATGAAGGAAGTAAAAAACCCGAATATGCTCGACTGCAAGCTGCTCTAAAAAATCGTAGTTAAAAGTAAAGCTTATTAAGATGACAATATATTTTTAATAATCATAAAAGCAAAAATCAAATCGTATTTTACACACATCGAACATCACATATACATATGTATATTATTTATTATTTAATATATATACAGTTTTTTGCCTGTTGCGTTTTCACGTCTTGATAGCCCATATATCGTCCAACTTGTGCACAGGGTGTTGAAATGTAGCGAAGCGAAATATGCTAAAGGGAAGGCAGCAGAAGTATCTACATGTACAAATAAATGATAAAAGATGCCAAATTGCCACCAATTCGCCCTTGGAACATGGCAAAATCATCACACAAAAACAAATTGAAATGTCACATTTTACAAAACACGTTACCAAAACACCCTGGAATCAAAATGTGCGTTTAAAGAATTGATTGTTAGATTTTTGTTGTTTCGGTAAACAGCGTACTTTCCATGGCTTTGTAAAGAGTTCAGTCGAAATATGGAAAAGAATTAAAGACAGATTGTTGTAATATTTTATTACAATATGCTTTGCAAAATACCCCACACAAAGACGGAGGTGAGGGTATAACAAGGAGAAGATGATTGGAAAGTTGGCCTCACTTTGCGATTTCTTTGCATGCAATTTACCAGCGCGAAATATACGAGTATGTCTACATGTGTGTATGTGTGTGTGTGTGTGTGCACAGCGTACACACATATAGTGTTATTTTAGGCGCAATTCCGTTGATGCTTAGAAATGCGCATAAGAAATATGCAAACAGTTTAGATACACAAACAAACATGAAGCGAAAACGCAACGAATAACAACAAAACCCCAAAACCCAGAAGCGCGAACAAACATGACGAAAAGGGAGACGAAAGGGGAGTAGGCTGACGGGCGGTAAACATATCAATGGTATAATGCCGCTAAGCAACCCATATCACTGGCCCATCAGAGTGCCAAATAAAGGTTCTAGCCAGCCAGCCAGCCAGCCAGCCCACTTACAGGTGTTGATGATGAAGCGATTTGTGAAGACGCCAAACTGCGTGGCTCAGCGCAAAAACCAAATGCTCCGAAATGACCCCAAAAATCGTAACGTGCAGTGCGTTCGCATTTTTCGCTGTGGACAGTGCGGACAGTGCCGCCGGTCGTGGCCTCTAACGGTGGACGGCAAAAATATACAGAGGTAAGCAAAAATGGTTTATACACGAACCGTGGCAGGTCCGGCAGGTGGTGCAGGTGAAGGAAGGCACAACCGTAGCCGGAGGCTGAATGACATGAACGAAACGTTGCTCATCTCATGCATGCGTAGAGCACACACACACACACACACACACACACACACCTCTTTTACACGATCCTTCAACTCTAGCAATAACATTTTATTTAAGCAAAAAACAAAACTGAAACTTAAAATGAAAATGAAAATATAGAAACTGCTCGCAATTGAATACATTAAATGCACACACACTAATTAAATGTTTATGAAATTCACAAAATATCTGTTAAAGCTTAATAGCAAGCAAGTGTCAACTTGCTCGAATTGAATTTCTCGCTCTAACGATGTGACATTGGCAACAGCTCCAATGTCATTTAGCATGGCAAGCGTTGCCAGCTAATGTGTAATTAGGCGACCACGCCCACCGCCACTTGAGCTGCCCGTAATGATATCCTGTGCCGGCTTCCTGAATCTGAACAATAGGCCACCAACCTCGACACCCCGACCCCAGCAGGTAGGCCAAAATTTGAACACAGACTGGCAGGCGAATGCGATCCACCTTGTTGACTCCATTGCCATGAACAGCGCCCACATGGCTGCCAACACTTGGAGCAATCGGCTCAATTATTTACAACATGGCATTATTATCACGCATACGCAGAGTGTGCCGGCTTTAGCTGCGACAACAACAGCAACTGAGCTGAGCTGAGCGTCCTGATTGATGCAAACCATTTGGCAATGTCGCCACCCTTAGCGCCGCGCTTAGCTGCGTCAGCTTCACACACACACACACACACACACATACACATGGACACACAGACAGACACACAAATGTGGCAGGCGCCTGGCTGCCATCCGTTGCGCATTAATCATACGCAGCGTGTGTCGCCAGACACTGTTGATAAATGGAATGCAACTTAGCTCGCGCAAAATGCAACGGCTGCTAATGCCAGCGGCATTTCCACTGATGGCAAACACAATTTCCAAGCAATAAACTCCAGACTTTTCTCAGAAAACAATTTGCCAAATCCACAAGTACACTCAAGTCGGCAGCCCCGCTAAGTAGACTAAACTCCATCTCAAACAACGCATTATTAGCTGGACCGATTCCAGCTACTTTCAAGAATATATAAACACTTACTGTTCGCCTACTGCGAATTCGCCCGTTAATGCAATTATGATATATAATATCAAGATTTTGCAATTATGTGAGGTAATATGCATTTATCGGCTTACAAAGAAAACTGCCCGCATAAATTAGTTATTCCATTGAATCCCTCGAGCTGTCTAATAAACCATGTTTTCTGACTAAATGCTTTACAAAGGGAACAGAATTTGCTGCATTGAATCTTCGAATATTCAGTTTTAAAGGTACATACACAAACTACTGTTAACCTAAAGGCCTCGAAAATCCCTATCTCCGACAGAGTGCTACCAAATTTGGCAAACCGATTTCTGACTACTTGAAGCATTTATTAAACTTTAAGCGAGTATTGCATATAAGAGAATTACATCGAAGTTGTGGTACTCATATATAGTATATAATATATAAATATAATGTATCACAATAGCACGCAGGGTATTTTGTAAAGGCCAGAGTACCACATATTTCTCTCGTTTGCATTTGCATGTACAGCTTAGCTTTGACAGCTTTTGCTGGAGCCAGCGAAGCAGCTTCTTTTTGTGTGTTTGGCCCACGCAAAGCCCGGCTAATTAAGTAGACGGGGGGCTGAAAGCTCAGAGAGATTCGGTGATTCAATTGCAGCTCACCTTTGCAGCGGCAGCACATTGAAATGCGCAATTCGGCTGGGTCTTGCATCAGGTTGCACAAAAGCCCAGCAGCAACAGGAAGCGCTGGCAAATGTCACAGCAAATGTCAGAGCAGCTTTAACTGCAACTGCAACTAATTGAAAACGCAAAAAAAAAAGCACCAAGCAGTCAAAGTAACTCGAGAACAGTTCAACTCAGCTAGTGCGTGTGTGTGTGTGTGTGTGTGTGTGTGTGTGTGCAGCTGTGACACCAAGACCTCACCTACATACCAAAAACGTCACACACACGCCCTAACCACGCCCATTTTGGGGCGCACACGTGTCTAACTACATGATGTTATTAGCGCTAATTGTGCCTAAGTGGATTAGGTAGGTTTTATGAGTTGGAGCCGCGCTCGCTCGCTTGCCGAAGCATCAAGCCACAGGCAATACACGGGACTAGCAGCAACCAGACCAAAAAGGCAGATGAACAACAACAACAACAACAACAGCAACATTGTTGCTGCTGCTGCTCATGAAACGACGACAGCCGCTTTCTGATGTCGTTGACAGCGCTCGCAGCGATGAGCGGCGCCCACAGGTGTTGCTCTACCTGTACAGCTGATGATGAATGCGAGACGGCAACAACGTGTCGTTAATGTTGTTGTTGCTGTTGTTGCTGTTGTTGTTGTTGCCGCTTATGATACTTCCCCTGTGTTGATGTCGCTGTTTAGCTTGTGACATTGACGACATGTCTACGATTTCCATGACGCTTCCGTTTCCGCAGGCTTCACACACACACACGCACACTAGTTGAGGACACGTGCCCATTTAACTGCCTTCACACAGGCACCTCAGCAAAGTCGACCGATTCACGCGTTTCGGTCTGCTGAGCGATATATTTAATGAAATTATTCGCATGCATTATAAATAGCTTTTGATATTTTACGTTTAATTTGACAATAATTAATTGAATGGCAGCTTACAGTCACGAAAATCTGGCAAATATGTTTCTTTTATTTCTATTTTTGGGAGCAAATTATATCCGGCTTTAGACACCGCAACAATTTTATGAAACTCGCTTCCAAATAACACGCAGCTGTCTGGCATTCCAACAAATGTGTACTACATGTCTACGTGTATCTGTGTGTGTGAGTGTATGTGTGTGTGTGTGTGTGTGTGTGTGTGCGTGTACGTCTGTGAGTGAGTGTGCGCTGGTGCGTGCTGCCATTAAACGCCGCTGTGATTTCCCATTTTTTCAAGCTGTGCCCAGGACACATCTCGAGAGCAATTGCTTTCAATTTGATTTTGATTTGGATTTTGTTGTCGCTTTCGCATTTAGCTTTAAGTTACCCTGTAACCGATAGACTTTAAATGGCATATGGCAGTTTTAGTAGACGAGCTTTTTTCTCTATGCAGTAAACATTTGAAGCAATTTTTGCAAATAATATTTTCAGGTTTATTAAATTATATTTCGTCTTAAAGTTAAAGTGAAAATTAAAACCAAAGTTGCTTGCAGAAAAATTTTGGACTAATAAGTAAAGCTAACGCAGAGGTTAAATTTTACGTGTTCTTATGAATAAGTGGTATCTTATTAAATTAATTAAATTTTTTATTTGTAATCGTTGATCATGAAAATTCTTATAAACAACACATATTTTTAAATATCTACATATACACACATGTATTAAGCGGTAAAAATATGTTTGATTATAAACAATCTTCGATATAATTTGAAAACTCAGCTTAAGACAAGTGAGAGGGCTGTAGTCGGGGAAGTTCAGGTCTGTAGTATTTGATTTGCGGTTTTTATGGTTTTATCGATATTGGGGGCGATTGGGGGGAGGTATCCAAAATCCGAAGGCATCAAAATCTGCGTATACCTTACACGAATATATTAAAATAAATATATATAAATATATTTGGTGTCTCTAGCTTTAATAGTTTGGGAGTTATGCTTAAAAAACCGAGTCAAAAAATCGATAAATATCGATAATAAGAAAACCGAAAGAATTATCGATCTCTTAGCTTTTGTAGTCTCTGAAATCGACGCGTTCATACAGACAGATGGACAGACAACCGGACAGACGGACAGACAGACGAACACGGCTTAACCGACTCGGCTAATGATCCTGATCAATAATATATATACTTTATGGGGTCGGAGATGCTTCCTTCTGCCTGTTACATACATTTGCACAAAAACCATTATACCCTTTTTTACCCATTTTTCAGGGTATAAAAAATGTAGAAAAACAACATTTTTATAAAATCAATGACAGTCATGAAATTCTATTATCGTAACACAGCAATTTTCTTTTACATCTACGATAACTTAAATATCCAAAATATCTCCAGTTTTTATAAAATTCGAAAATCGTTTCATTTCACAAAACGGCAGAATTCTTTGAGTCACCTAGCCCTCACAATAACTGCTGCATGTATAAGACGATGGAACGCCGGTTACTGGAAAATCAACACCAATGCCCGTCATGGGATGGACCCGGCCCATTGATACCTGAGGACCCATTCGAGGAACGGAAAAGTTGCCAAAGAGATTGCCTTACAGCCACATATTAAAAGTGCTTTTGTGCCTGTCAGAGTCACAGCTTTGGATATTGATGAAAGATCATCGCAAAGCTCCAAAAATGACCCTCACAAAATGGCAGTCCCTGAAGTTATTGATCAAATAATATATACAAATTTACAGTAAAATCCATAAAATGCATTTCCAAAAACAATTCATAGTTCTGTATTAAGTTTCAATTGGAAAAATAATTTTGAAAGGTTCAAAGCCAATCGAAAGTGCCCGACTAGACGATTCCCTGTTTAAGACTCAGAGCTAAACATTCTTGTATGTGAATTCACATAGCAAATTTTACTGTTTTATGTTACTTACCTAGCAAGGCTATTTGCAGCCCTCTATGAGATTCTCATGAATTCAAGTAATGTCTGCCGACTTTTAATTTTCATTGTTATTTTTATAGGTGTGTGCGTTATACAAGAGTCATATTTGGAGAGTTCTGTCTATGGTAAGTGGCTGTCATTCACTCAATCTTTCTTTATTCATTCTCCAACTCTCACATTTATGTTACATCAATTTTATTATAGCCTAATTCACTTAATGTATGAAATCTTAAAGACAAAACGGTTTTGTCTCTACTTTAAATAGAATCCAAAAAATGTTTATGGTACATACTTTCTTTATGGTTACATCGCTTTATTACTTTCGTAGCTTGGTTGACATTTATGGATCACATATCCATTGCCCTTGTGCTTAAAATGTTGGCCAATATTTTGCCGTTGGGCGCTGCTGCCGTTGCATTTGAATGGCAATAACTTGGAACTGGGCCAAATATGCGATATAAAGGCGAGTGCCCAAATCGATGGCCAGCAAAATGGGCAAAGTGGCTGCGCCTTGGTGCCTTTGGCGCCAGGCGCCAGGCGCCTATTCCTGTTCATATATGACGTATACGCACATGACGTATACGCAATGCGGGCTGCGCCTTGTAGCCATTTATAAATTGCGCATGCAACACGAACAGTGCACTGTTTGTTGTTGTTGTTGTTGTTCTTGTATGCTCGTTCAATTGCGGCCTGGTCGATGATGATTTTTCATATGTTTTCCACTTTTCATTTCAGTAAGCAATGCGTTAGATGGGGCAACGCCTGTGCGTCGTCCCGTTGCCAGTTCGCTTATTATTAGCCATTAGCTTTTGTTGCTTGCAACATTGATAAACAACTCTTGATTGAAAACTAACAAAGCTCATGGCTCAGTACATTTTCCGAATGCACCCAAGGGTCTATCCCAAGTCCCCAGCACTCTTTGACCTCTGTCCTGTGCCCCTCTGCCGTTTGTCCCCATTGATGTCCTTCGTGTACAGCGCTAAAACAGAGAACAGAAAACAAGAAAACAATGGGAGGCGTCTAAATATTTTACAGTGTGGCACAAGCACACAGGCAAAGAAACCGCATTCGGTTGAACGCTCTGTAGTCGAGTTAGCGCCAACTGGGAAGTGGATGGTGGGTGGTGAATAGTGGGCAGAGAAAGAGTAGGGCACGGTTTACTTTTGCCGCACATTCTCGCACTTGGAGATCGGAAAAGCGCTCTCCCTCGCAGCCCGACTGGCAATAGTCCTCCTCCAGGACAATCCCCTGAGCAACTAATCGGCTTTGCCAGCTAACCATGCAGCATAGTGTATGTATATGTGTATGTGTGTGTGTGTGTGTGTGTGTGTGTGTGTGTGTGTGTGTGTGTGTGTGTGTGTGTGTGTGTGTGTGTGTGTGTGTGTGTGTGTGTGTGTGTGTGTGTGTGTGTGTGTGTGTGTGTGTTTATGTTTGTGTATATTCTATTGACATATATGCCAGCTGCTGTCTTCTAATAAGCAGCGGCAAAAACTATGAGTATTTCCCGCTCCTGACGCTATCGATATCCCTATCCATGTCCGTATCCGATTCTCTGAAGCAATTTCCAAGTGTCCTCAGGAAGGACATTAAATTGCATTGTCAAAGTTTTTGTCTGCTCAAAGGTACTCAAGATAAAAACCTACTTAAATAAATATGCCCTCATCCTGTATTTCGTACACACAAGAACTTTCCATTTACGAAAATTATTATCGCTAGCTCACATATTTTACAGTCAAAAAGGGTTTCTCCTATTATTATTATTTTGTGTTAAAAAAAAAAAATAAAAACGATTTTAGTGCGATCTTAAAAAAAAGGGGGTCAACATAAGTCTGCAAAACTTTTATGAATCTAGCCTTAAAACTGAGAGATACACAGATTAAATCGATTTGCCATGCGGCAAAAAAAAACATGCATATGAACAGAGGGACAGACGGACAGGAAACCATATTCAATATGTGCAGCTTTCAATGCTCTATATATGGATACGCATATGTGTATAGAACTCAACTCCCGACTGACTTTATGTATTATAATAAAATGCACATTTTAAAAAGTGCATCGAATATTGCGCATTTCACAATTTTTTTAATATTGTCTGTCATGGGGTTTAAATTTATTTAAAATATCTTTCTTTACAGTGGCACTTTTATTTGGGCCAAGATTTCAGTTGAGTTTGGTGAGTTTCAGCCAATTGAAATAAAATGGGAAACTTTGCGAATGTGCTAAATATATACACAACTATGTTAGATATGTCTACATGGATTGATCCAACAAGCCAAAGCATATAAATACATTTAGTTGAGCACGTTCCATAAAGTTTTCCTGTTGCTGCCGTTTATGCTTAGTTAAAGATGCTGTCAAATATGTTCATAGTCGCAACAGGGGACAACATACATAAATGAGAGCAGAAACTGAAATTGAAATGAAGACTGCGCATGTGTGTGTGTGAGTGTGAGTGTGAGTGTGTGTGTATGTGAGATCTCTTGTATTGGACGTGTCCCCTGAAATTCCCATGGCCAGTGCAAAAGCTTAAGATTATGCAAATCGAAGTACAGTATGCAAAATGCAACAAAAGCCAAACAAGCCGGCTGACAGCCACGATGCGAGAATGAGAATGACGACAAGAATGAGAATGAGAAGACAAGCAACCAGGATGAGGATGAACCGATGGCATAAGCAAACAGTTGATGATGGTGGCCAACAACACCACCAATACTGAGGCTGTCACAGCGGCAACTAACCGCCAGGCGCTGGCCCTCCGAGCCCCGCCCAGTTGAGTTTGGCTTAGAGGGGGCGGGGCCTGTTAATGATGTCAGGGATTTGGGCGAACAGACAGCCCGTTGTTGAGTAGAGTAATCAAAATGCAAAATATGCAGCTATGACTGGGCTGACAGATGGGAAGGGGGGGAGGGGGGGGGGGCGTGGCTGCCACCCAATTGATGAGTAATTTTTGGAAAATGCGTTAAAATGCGGGGCGTATGCTTAATGCCCAACAAAGTGGGAGGCGTGTGCGTTAGGCTTAAAGTAAATCTGCTTAATTTTCGATTCTGTTTGTCATGGCCATGGGATGGCGGCTCATTAATCATAAGATTGGCATATTTATTGAATTTTAAAGCGCCGTAGATGCCGGCAGATGCCCAAAAGATGTCAAGTTGCCAAATTTTGGGCAACGACCGACGAGAAGCCAACAATGCCAGCAACAACAACAACTACAGCAACTACAACAATAACAAACAACAAAAAAAACAATAGCAGCAATGTGAACGGCAGCAGCAACGAGCCTCATTAATATTTCCCCAAAATATCAAATAAGTGAAGGATATTGCTTTATTTTATGCGATTTTATTCGCACGCACAACACCCCGCACACACACACACACACAACTTTGTTGGTCACATGCGTCAAACGCTGCCGACGTCGCTGCCAACAACAGTCAGCAGCAGCAACAACAACAACAACACGAAAAGGGACAAACGCTGCGCGTAAATTGAAGCAAAGGCACAAGAATAAAATAAATGAGAGAAAGAGAGCAAAAGAGAGAGAGAGAGAAAGAGGGACACAGCGAGCAAAAAAAAAGAGAGAATGTGCATGGAATGGAAGCAAGCAAAATACAAATAATAATAAAAGAAGTTAATGAGATTGGAATACAATAAAACTTAAGCGCATTTTTTAAGGTTGAGTTTTACTCGACTTAAGCCAAGAAAATCGATTGTTGCTTTGCTTTGGCCCTTCCATGGCCCATGGCCATGCCACCAGGCATGCAGGAATACAGAAATTCAGTACACAGGACACTTAACACAGGATACAGTGTAACAACACACACACACAGTTCACATCGTGTTTATTGGGTGCCACTTGATAGCCACCTTATAACATGAATCATCATCGTTATCACTAAGTGTGGGAATATTGCCTGATTACATTTTTTTTTGTATTTCTCAACTTGCACACATTTTCTACTCCTTTTTTTATTATTTACATGCAACTTCCTGCAAGTTGCAACTGTCAAATTATGGCAGCAACAACTTACCTACCACTAAAGTTTGACAGCCAGTTAAGTTTGTGTGCCAGTTAAGGTAGCTTTTTAATTTTTCAGGCACAATGTTACAAAACTAGTTGCGCACTTAATGCCAACTATCAAATACAATGTAATTTATGGGTTTCTTGTAGAATTATCAGAAATTAATTGTTTATTTCTATTTATTTATAGGAAAAAAACTATGAAAACTTTTTTATTTTTTATTATATATTTTTATTGTTATGAACAATAAGTATCCTAATAAAAACTGGTGCTATGTTTGCTATGAACACTAAATTTTAAATTTGTATTAAAACGAAATTAAAATATATTATATAATATAGGCTATGGTTTCTTCTTCATTCTTTTCATATTCTAGAATAGATACAACAATTGCCTAGGGCCACAAACCTGCAGTTAGCACAAATCTTTAAATATTAGATGCTGCATGATTCAAGTACGTATTTTTGGCCAGAGCTTTTTGCCGTTTTCGCTTCAAGTTACAGCAACAACAGCACAATGATGAATCATGGCGCTGAAATTTATTGGCAACGTTGCCAACTTGAACGGAAAATAGCGCAGGCATTGGCCTTATTACGGCATTTAAATCACATCGATTTTTAGCACAAGTTACCGTTAGCAGTCCGGCTCGGTATAACGTGTTACTGCGGTCTACACCCGGGCAGCTGTCAATCTTTAACAATTTGCTTACTCAGTCAAGTGTGGCAAACAATAACAAGCGCAAATGAGAATGAAATAAAAATAATAAACATACAAGAAAGCTCGAAGATTGAATACCTTTTCAGAAATTGTGTTTCAAAGCTCCTTTGTAATTAATTAAATAAATTTGTTATATAAAATGTTCTATATATAAATACATTTAAATTGAATATCTACATTTCATACATAATTTTATTTATATTTAATTCATAAATATAAATATAATATTAAACTTTGTTAACACCCGTCCAGTGTCTTTACAATTTTCTAATAGCAGCTCGAGTAAAGGGTATAAAATAAGGCATGGGCAAAGCCAAAGGAATGCGTGAAAAGTTGTAGGCGTGGCACAACAAATTCATTGCAGACGTCGAAACGACAGCTTCAGAGTCAAAGATACAGCTAGATCTCAACGATGGGTTTTGTGAATGTGTTTCTGCAATTGAATGACTGACTGAACGTTGTGTGTGTGTGTGTGTGTGTGTGGGTGGGTGTTGCTATTGCTGTTGCTGTTGCTTGTGGTGTGCTTGTAGAACCGAGTGAAATGAAATGACTAAGTATTGTAAGGAATTTCAGTAGCTTCCTTTTTGATTTGCTTCCGTCTGTTGTTTCCGTACGGCTAATGTTTCGATGACATGTTCAGCTAACAGACGGACGATTTTGGGGGCCAACGCTTATAGCCGGTCAATGTGAACACTTGATGGACGCTTTGGCATGCGTTGATTGGACCATGGCGTTTAATCTCAGCTTCACAACTGAACAGTAGCCACAGCTGACAAACTTTGGCATCTTGAGGGTCATCCGAAAATGGGCCGTGCCCAGCAGAAACTCAGCTTAAATAGTGGCACAGATACCCTTAAGCATCAACTAAACAGCAATTTAAAATGTTTCGACATTGCGTATACGCCATGTCGATATACACTTCAAATCAAACTTCGCAATAACTTTGCATAGTTAATACGATTCCGCATATTGAACACATATTTAAAATTTACATAAAAATGATTGCTTCCGGAAATAAGAGAAATTTATCGTTAAATGAAATTAGTGAAATTAGTTTGACGCATTTTCTCAGATGAATGTTATACATAATAAAAATTTGCCTATTGTCATATACTTTCATGTAAACTGTGTTTTAAATTCATCTTTCAAGAAAATCGATTATATAGTATTTATTTATTTTCCAACAATTTATATATGTATATATAGTATACATAGCATAGCCTTATGTGCTCAATTTGCAATATGCAAAAGCTCTTTATGCTTAACAATGCAAAAAATTCCAGCTATCTAGCATATATTACGGCTCAGCTTGCAAATTGAATCAAAATACAGTAGCAACCAATACGTCTGCTGGCGCCCGAGCATGGACAATTTTTAAATGAAAGTTACTGAAGCTTATGCGGTCATCGGTCGTCCTTTGGAAAACAAAGTGCTCGCACTCTCACTCACAGTGCTGACTGCCATGCCGTTCGAACTATGCAGACAGACAGATGGCACATGGCCAGATAACCTGATAACCAGATAGCCAGACGGCCAAAGCGTCAAACGGCCAGATAGTCAGCAAGTCAGAGAGTAAATGGAAACGGCAAAAATTTGCTGCCAGGAGCACGCTCTGAAAGTTGCCGGTCAACAGATTTACATTGCCCACATGCTGGGAAATGTGCCAAAGCAACAAAGCAACAAAGTTTTTAATTTCCAGCTCGTAATTGTGAGTCAGACCATGAAAACGACAATTGAATTTAACCACAGTGCAAAACCCATACAAAAAAGTTTCACAGCCATCACGTCAACTTGGCTTTTTTGGGTAAAGACAAACTTGGCCCCAAGCTAAGCTACTTAAATTCTTTGGCGTCTCCAGACACCGCTAATTACTCCATAAACTGCAACTTGAGAGCCATTGGAACTAATTGTTTTATAAGATAAGAGAGGTATGTGCTCTAGAAATAAAAATAATTAAATCGGAATCAGTTTTTCCTCAAATTTAGACATTGTCAGGTTCGTGTTCAATATCCAGACTGGAAGCTATCTTACTTTCAATAAAATTAAGAATTATTTAAAAAACTGATATTCAAAGCCAGTGGGGCTTTTATTATTGAATGTTTCAATATGAAATATATTTCTAGTCCAAAAAAAATGCTGTTAGTTTTTGTCTTTCGGTTTTTAATAACATTCTAGACGACAGCTTATTCGCCTCGAACATCCACCTAACTCAACTGGCAAAATGGAAACGGAAAATCGCATTTAGAGGATAAATGCAGACCATCAGCTGACAACTGGTAACTGTCGCATGCACCTAAATGAGATGCTGGTTGATTGCGCTGACTCTTAAAGTACCTAAATCAAAATCCCTTTTCAAAAAACTTATCAGACACTTCGACTCTGGCCACACGGTGCAAATGCTGTTAAAATGGATTGATTGTAGAGGAAGAACTCACCGAGGCTGAAACGGATTTTTCAGTGTATGTGCCCGAGACTGTGACGATGCCACGTTCTGCCACCCAAACCCAAACCCACCGCCCCCGCCCGCACCCAATCGACGCACACTCCTCATTCATTGATAATCCGCACTGACACACAACACAACAATCACATATGTTTACATGCAAATCAATGTAGGCTGCATACATGCACATGTACACTAATGTGTGAGCGTGTATGTGTGTGTGTGTGTGTGTCTGTGTGTGTATATATATGTGTGTAAGCTGCTTGTATTGCCATGACATGCAACATTATTTCCGCTTCAACGCCCAGCAGCGTCACACCCCAAAAGACGACATATGCCACGAGGTTGTAAGCCTTTACAAAATAAAGTTAGGCATTTAAATATTCGACGTTAACCTGAATTAGATAAATACAAATATATATATCCAATATACACAAAATTCTATAATTGTGCAAAATAAAAAGATAAGTAATTTATTTTTATTACTAAAAATTAGAAATAAAATTAGCTTTTATTAATAGACTTTTTGAAAAATCTATATATTACAATATTTATATGTAAAACGACAATATAAGTTATATATTTTACAGTAGTTCAAAATAAAACCGCAATCGTTATGTTATGTTATATTTAAGTCGAATCCAAAAATGATTTAGAAATGACAATTTTAAATTTATATAAAAGTTGAGTAAATCTTATGAAAACTCTCCCATTATAAGCAGATTTTCTCATTATACCCTGAACCCATTGAAAATGGGTAAAACAGGGTATAATCTGCGACCCCATAAAGTATATATATTCTTGATCAGGATCACTAGCCGAGGCGATTAAGCCATGTTCGTCTGTCTGTCCGTCTGTCTGTCCGTCTGTCTGTCTGTCTGTATGAACGCGTCGATTTCTGAGACTACAAAAGCTAGAAAGCTAATCTTGGACTCATTCGTTCGTGTATACCATACGCAGATCAAGTTTATTTAAAATGATCGATAACTCTTTCCGTTTTCTTATTATCGATATTTATCGCTTTTTTGACTCGGTTTTTTAAGCATAACTCCCAAACCATAAGAGCTAGAGCCACCA